>JAWQFJ010033213.1:20000-35000 GCA_034096865.1 Theodoxus fluviatilis
TTTAAAGCAGAATTGTCAAGAAACAGCAGAAAGGTTTAATGAGCGAGCAAGGAGACAGCGTTTGTGTCTGTAGATCCAGCAGCAGTCAAGAAATTCACATCTCTGGCGGTGTTTAGAGGTGCAAACTCTAGTGAAGTGTTGTGGACGGCAGATTACGTCACTAACTGGAAGTTCGATAACATTTTCAGCTGAACCGTTTGTGTAGCTTGAAAAAACAATAGATCTTGCCAGTGCTTGGTACAGAGCTTGGCCTAATTTCTACAACATTTCGATGCAAAACGGGAGGAACCGGAGACAACAGACAGCGCAGAGAGAAAAAGTTCGAACACGAGTTTGACCCACCTCATTGCAGAATGGAAACCGCGTATCATGCTGACGTCACAACACGGTTTCAGTGTCTTTAGACATGACTTAGTCCTGCACGCAAGACCGTAGTAAAGATGACTGCTGTGTAGAGGTATCCTGTCTCCGCGTGTTCTCCACACTGGTGTAAATTGAAGTATTTAGTTTGAACAAGAAGAGCTGACATGTTATGAGTGCTTTAAGTACTTTTATTTTCAAATCAAACATATTTGTTTTGACACGAAAGCCATCCTGCTTTCATCCAAAAAGTGAAAAGCATTTTTGCAAAGTAAAGTATTCTTTTCACTTCAAAAACAAACCTTGGTGTGAGATGAATTACGGATCCTTACAAAATGCGAAAATTAATGCAAAGCTATCATGACCCAACTCAAAATTAACCAGACAAGCTTCACTAACTGTCAGCAACAAGTCAAGATCTTTTTAAAGCAAAATAAAATTACTTGAGGTTTCCCTGCAATACAGATAAAAATTTCACTTCCAATGTAATCATTTGCCACAATAATTGGGCGAAAACAGAAATATACTACTGGTTTATTAGGAAAGTATTACCGTCTACCTCTACAAGCAGTAATACGTGAGCGCAGTAATTGTTTTCCTTATAGTTATAGCCATCGAAGTTTTAGGAGACATTATTCCAATAAGAAAAACAGAAAGGGCTGGGAAAATAATTCAAGTACATGCATAAAAATCCAAGCGTTATCACTACTGGACTTACTAAGACGTGTAAACATGTGCATGAGTGTAACAATACAGAGCTAATATAACAAGCGGCCTAACTTTTTGCACACTGCAAACATAAAATCGTTATTAAAAGTAGTAGGTCAAAAACTACAAACTGCTGTCAGGAGTCACATTACCACACACACAAGCGGGTACAAATTAGTAAACAATAATCTTAAGTTGAGAAGCAATTGTCTGAAGAGAAAAATTATTCCTATCATGAGTATCATGGGCACATACACTAGCAATACTTTATGTCAGCAAATGACAAACAGTTTTAATAACAAATTATGATCATTTTTATAATCTAATACTGTAATAATAAGTTACGTTTGTGTTGTACAACTGAGATACCAATCGTAAACAAAACATATAGTATGATACAACAGCGAAAAACAATTACACCAAAGTCTAAATCTAAGTTTTTATAATACCATATAACTAGTTAATGGCTCTCTGGATTAAATATCGTGCAGACCGTTTTCTTCCAAATATAACAAAACAAAAAGCAAAGTTTTCAGCACATTTGTTTTCATCATAAATTGCGACTTTGAAGCTCTTGCAATAAAACCTTACACTACACCAGGAGTCTTTTTCGAAAAAGATGAGATTTGCCTCATTACGACTCCAGAAGCTTTAAAAAACAAGATAAACATCATCTCAGTGGTTATAAACGTCACGCAATAATCTGGACAGTAGTAATTCAAACTATGAAGTAGTATTACTTTCAAAATACAAATATAAACAGGCCCATTAGGCATTAAGAAGCGCATTAGACGAGAAACAGAGACAAAAGCATGATGCTGAAGTAAACACTAGAGAGAGTGGAGTGGGTGATGAGTAGGGAGCTGGTCGAGAACGTGGCTAAAAAGGGCGTCCAAGTTGTATCCTTATGTTGACTTCTATTTTGTGTTAATCAGTGAATGTGATAAACAACATTGAAGTAGACACTGTTTTTAAAGTTGCCATAGAACTATGGATGTGTTGACTTTGTAACTCGATGACAGAGTTGTCAGACTGTAAACAGGCGTCACTATGAAAGTGCTGCAGTCAGGTCGTTCATGTGTACACGTGACAGTGACGGGGAGAGTTGCTTTGTGAAGTGCTGCAGTCAGGTCGTTCCTGTGTACTCGTGACAGTGACGGGGGGAGTTGCTTTGTGAAGTGCTGCAGTCAGGACGTTCCTGTGTACTCGTGACAGTGACGGGGAGAGTAGCTTTGTGAAGTGCTGCAGTCAGGTCGTTCCTGTGTACTCGTGACAGTGACGGGGAGAGTAGCTTTGTGAAGTGCTGCAGTCAGGACGTTCCTGTGTACTCGTGACAGTGACGGGGAGAGTAGCTTTGTGAAGTGCTGCAGTCAGGTCGTTCGTGTGTACTCGTGACAGTGACGGGGAGAGTAGCTTTGTGAAGTGCTGCAGTCAGGTCGTTCCTGTGTACACGTGACAGTGACGGGGAGAGTAACTTTGTGAAGTGCTGCAGTCAGGTCGTTTCTATGTACACGTGACAGTGACGGGGAGAGTAGCTGTGTGAAGTGCTGCAGTCAGGTCGTTCCTGTGTACACGTGACAGTGACGGGGAGAGTAGCTTTGTGAAGTGCTGCAGTCAGGTCGTTCCTGTGTACTCGTGACAGTGACGGGAAGAGTAGCTTTGTGAAGTGCTGCAGTCAGGTCGTTCCTGTGTACTCGTGACAGTGACGGGGAGAGTAGCTTTGTGAAGTGCTGCAGTCAGGTCGTTCCTGTGTACACGTGACAGTGACGGGGAGAGTTGCTTTGTGAAGTGCTGCAGTCAGGTCGTTCCTGTGTACACGTGACAGTGACGGGAATAGTAGCTTTGTGAAGTGCTGCAGTGAGGTCGTTCCTGTGTACAGGTGACAGTGACGGGGAGAGTAGCTTTGTGAAGTGCTGCAGTCAGGTCGTTCCTGTGTACTCGTGACAGTGACGGGGAGAGTAGCTTTGTGAAGTGCTGCAGTCAGGTCGTTCCTGTGTACTCGTGACAGTGACGGGGAGAGTAGCTTTGTGAAGTACTGCAGTCAGGTCGTTCCTGTGTACACGTGACAGTGACGGGGAGAGTAGCTTTGTGAAGTGCTGCAGTCAGGTCGTTCCTGTGTACTCGTGACAGTGACGGGGAGAGTAGCTTTGTGAAGTGCTGCAGTCAGGTCGTTCCTGTGTACACGTGACAGTGACGGGGAGAGAAGCTTTGTGAAGTGCTGCAGTCAGGTCGTTCCTGTGTACACGTGACAGTGACGGGGAGAGTAGCTTTGTGAAGTGCTGCAGTCAGGTCGTTCCTGTGTACACGTGGCAGTGACGGGGAGAGTAGCTTTGTGAAGTGCTGCAGTCAGGTCGTTCCTGTGTACTCGTGACATTGACGGGGAGAGTAGCTTTGTGAAGTGCTGCAGTCAGGTCGTTCCTGTGTACACGTGACAGTGACGGGGAGAGTAGCTTTGTGAAGTGCTGCAGTCAGGTCGTTCCTGTGTACACGTGACAGTGACGGGGAGAGAAGCTTTGTGAAGTGCTGCAGTCAGGTCGTTCCTGTGTACACGGGACAGTGACGGGGAGAGTAACGTTGTGAAGTGCTGCAGTCAGGTCGTTCCTGTGTACACGGGACAGTGACGGGAGGAGTAGCTTTGTGAAGTGCTGCAGTCAGGTCGTTCCTGTGTACACGTGACAGTGACGGGGAGAGAAGCTTTGTGAAGTGCTGCAGTCAGGTCGTTCCTGTGTACACGTGACAGTGACGGGGAGAGTAGCTTTGTGAAGTGCTGCAGTCAGGTCGTTCCTGTGTACACGTGACAGTGACGGGGAGAGTAGCTTTGTGAAGTGCTGCAGTCAGGTCGTTCCTGTGTACACGTGACAGTGACGGGGAGAGAAGCTTTGTGAAGTGCTGCAGTCAGGTCGTTCATGAGTACACGTGACCGTGAAGGGGATAGAATCTTTGTGAAGTGCTGCAGTCAGGTCGTTCTTGTGTACACGTGACAGTGACGGGGAGAGAAGCTTTGTGAAGTGCTGCAGTCAGGTCGTTCCTGTGTACACGTGACAGTGACGGGGAGAGTAGCTTTGTGAAGTGCTGCAGTCAGGTCGTTCCTGTGTACACGTGACAGTGACGGGGAGAGTAGCTTTGTGAAGTGCTGCAGCTGTTGTACGTAGTGCACCAACGTCTGGTGAGTCGTCTTGACTTGGAGACAAAGAGACAACCGGGGTGTGACCAGGGGCTGTGCTATGTAGTGGGAACAGGACCGAAAAGAAATGTAGCAGAGGAGAGTGTGGGTGAGGCAATGTGATGGCACAGTTTGATGTTATACAGACTGAAGTCTCTCAAAGCTGAGCAGACTGGAGCTGCATGTCCGAATTCACGGTTCCTGAAAGGCGGTTCTAGGTAATGGCGTCTGAGGAGGCAATGGAGCAGGCTGGACTGGGGCGATCAAGCGACTGCTTCTCCGCATCAGCACTGTCGGCCTCTGCCTGAGTACTGGAATGGAAAGTACGAGTGTCATTGATATGCTACAAACACAAGGTGTAGGATTACAGTGGCGAAGACAAAACCTAGCACAGGTAATTGGCTGTCACATTGCAAGAGCGTCCAAAACAGGGATGAGTCTTTTTTATGTACCTGGCGATGCAACATTTCCATATTAGAGGCGTGACGATGATATAAGCAAAAAACCTGGTGACTCAAATGGAAGAGCGAATTCCATGTACGTACTCTCAAACGAACACAATAAACCCCTAATGAAGTGTACGCATCGAGCACACACAATAATACTAACCACAAATGCACATACAAATACATTTTCACAATATTACCCATGCTCTTGCACGCACCTACACATTTCCAGAGAGAGAGAGAGAGAGAGAGAGAGAGAGAGAGAGAGAGAGAGAGAGAGAGAGAGAGAGAGAGAGAGAGAGAGAGACAGCCAGCCAGCCAGCCAGACAGACAGACAGACAGACAGACAGACAGACAGACAGACAGACAGACAGACAGACAGACAGACAGACAGAGAGAGAGAAAGAGAGAGAGACAGACAGACAGACAGACAGACAGACAGACAGACAGACAGACAGAGAGATAGGCAGATACAGAGAGACAGACAGACAGAGAGATATAGAGACAGAGACAGAGATAGAAACATAAAGAGAGATAGAGAGAGAAAGAGAGATAGAAAGAAAGAGAGATTGAGCGACGGAGAGATATAGAGAGAAAGAGAGAGAGAGAGAGAGAGAGAGAGAGAGAGAGAGAGAGAGAGAGAGAGAGAGAGAGAGAGAGAGAACGAAAAAACGAACGATTTTATTTTCAGGTCGACAACCCATAGAAATGATGTTGGCCATTATTAGATGCTGCAAGTATATAACAACTGTTACATTGCTACCACTCTGTACCAAATTACGATGCCTCCTTAAGTACGGGACGATGTGTGGTCTACATATTTTAACGACAGACAGGCAGACAAGCAGGCAGGCAGACAAACACGTACAGACGCAGACATACAGACAGACGGACGGACGGACGGACGGACGGACGGACAGATAGACAGACAAACATACATATAATATATATAGATACAGAGAGAGAGAGAGAGAGAGAGAGAGAGAGAGAGCGAGAGAGAAAAGAAAAAGAAAAAGAGAGACAGAGAGACAGAGAGACAGAGACAGAGACAGAGAGACAGAGAGAGAGAGAGAGAGAGAGAGAGAGAGAGAGAGAGAGAGAGAGAGAGAGAGAGAGAGAGAGAGAGAGAGAGAGAGAGAACGGGAGTGAGAGTTTGGCCTTTGAGCTCCCATCTTCTGTCTTTCAACTGATGCATAAGTCTGCTTCTTTCGACAGGAAGCAAATAAAAGCAAACAATCTCAAGGAAGGGGAATATATAGAGTTGAAGATAAGTGTGACAAAGACGAAGTCGTATTGAAGCGTGGAATAGAGGCAAGGAGGAAAATACGGCATGTTTTGCGCCTCAACAGTCACCCTACTTACTAGTCAAAATTCGTAAATAACACAGAGGATTTATTTTTCAGCACAAAAACACTAAATACTCATGCACATACGCATGGCTTTTGAAACAAAATTACACGCACACATGTGCACCTTCCAGTCAAATGCGCTTTGGAACAGAGCACCAAGAAACATACATGTATAGTCAGAACAATCACCATTTGAGTGGATGTTTAGAAATGTGGTTTTAAGTTTCTTTTTGCTCAGTGTTTGCTTACCGTTGCTTTCTTTGTCTTCTTCTGACGAAGTAGATCACGAGGACAACAGCTGAAAAGCACAAAAGTACTCACATCATGGGTTGTTATTTTGAACTTGTTCAATGAAGTTTTCCCCTCAAGAAAGTCAGCAGGACGAGGCAAGGTCAACCTATGCATAGACAACCCCATCAAAACATTGCTTGTAAAGTGGGGAAATGACTCGAAGCAAAGGACAGCACTAGGAATTCTTCTGTTAGACCTCGTAGGAAGACACGGAGTTGTAAAAAGTAAATCGCAAAGAGTCTAATAAAAAACCTAGAACCGTTATTTCATGGGTGGAACGTCCGTCGCAGAAATCAGCTATGAATGATTTTAATACTGTCTTCGCTTTCAGCTGGAGAAGACACCAAACTCCAACAACGGTTTTGTTGAAGCAGGGAGCCCATGTTTAGATTTGAATGTGTCTGGAGATGGCCAGGACGAAACCAGAGACAAGACAGTTTCCCACAGGTTGGAGGAGAGCGGAGTTAGAGGTCACGTGAGGAAGAGAGGGGAAACGGTTTCCCCTTTAGTGGTACCCTGATGATCAAGGTCTATGGCGGTTTCTGGCATTGGTGAATGGATGGTACTTTCTGTCGAGAATAAGAATGACCATGTTGATATGCTTCATTCATTTTGTTCATTAACGAGATGTTACTGGCTCTGATCCTACAAGTCAAATATCGACCTTACATCGATTTCCAGGTTTACAGGCGCTGTTATCTGTGCTGCACAAAGCTGAGAAAATTGATGAACTCGCATCGCTTTATACTCCATCAGAGCACATACGGGTTCTAATGGGGGAAGGAGAGGCACAGTTCTGTGATGTGTCTTGATGCAGCAGTGAGACTGCACTACATGGGTGTTCCTACAGAGTGCAGACCGAGCTAATGGCCCATCTTCCATGTGCTGTGTGCGTGTCTGTTGTGAGTTGGATGTGCAGACTCTGTCACATGATCCAGTTCCTCGAGCGTATATAATAAAGCATTCTCATGACATACTATAAGAATAATGAGTCTCCTGATCAAACAGTACTGGTCGATGTAAGAATGTGCATTATATTTCTAATAAATGGCGGGAAAAGGATAATCAAGTAGCTAGACAGACCGGCAAGCAGGCAGGCAGGCAGGCGGACGGATGGACGGACAAACGGACGGATGGACGGACAAACGGACGGACGGACGCACGGATGGACGGACAAACACACAAACAGACCCACAGACAGACAGACAGAAAGAAAGAAAGACAAACAGACAGACATACATACAGACAGACAGACGGACAGACAGACAGACAGAGAGACAGACAGGCAGGCAGGCAGGCAGGCAGGCAGGCAGGCAGGCAGGCAGGCAGGCAGACAGGCAGGCAGACAGGCACACATGAAGACAGACAAACACACAGACATACACGAAGACAGACACGCAGACAGACAAACCGACAGAAACACAGACAGACATACAGGTAGACACACAGACAGACGTACAGACAGACACACAGACGTACAGACACAAAAACAGACAAACAGACAGAAACACAGATAGACAAACAAACACACAGACAGACAGACAGACAGACAGACAGACAGACAGACAGACAGACAGAGACAGACAGACAGACAGACAGTCACAGACAGACAGACAGACAGACAGACACAAACTCACACACAGACAGAAAGAAAGAAGTAAAGTTTGCCTCCATGCGCTCGCGCGCGCGTGTGTGTATATATGTATATGTGTATGTGTGTGTGTGTGTGTGTGTGTGTGTGTGTGTGTGAGTGTGTGTGTGTGTGTGTGTAAATGTGTGTGTATGTGTGTGTGTGGGGTGGGGGGGTGGGGGGGTGGGTGTGCGTGTGTGTGTGAGCGTGCGTGTGCGTTTTTTGTGTCTCTGTGTGTGCATATGTGTGCACGTGCACGACATAAGTAAAGCGCCCATGCTGGTAATGCAAAAAATACATCATCTGCCAAAGATCTTTGTGACAAGATTTACTCACCTATGCTTGGCAAAACGCTGGAAAGTACAATCGTGACGTCCATACTGCTCCTACCTGCAACATATGTACACACACTGTGAATGTAAAAACAACGCAACAGCAACAACGTGATGATAGCATTAGCAACAAAACATGATGATAACGATGGCAACAGCAACATCAATAGTGACGAAGACAGGGAAAGCATTACAACTGAAAACAACTTTGTTCGCGTTTCATAATAATCTGGCCTTCGTTTGTATAAACAAAAGATTCATCGGTGTTGGCGCACTCACAAGGAATGATTTGATAGGTCCGCCATGCTCAGAAATAAGGAAAACAAAACCAATATTGTGCTTCTGACAGTTCAGAAAAGATAGACGACATCAAATCCTATGCTACAATTCTTCCACAAAGTGTTTGCTTCATTCAGGCAGTAAAAGTGTGCAGCTTAACCTGATCTTTTCGTTTTAGTGCAAAAATTGGATTACTAAAGGACAAAGCGGTTGCCATGTTTAACCAGGGACAGCTGAGCGAGAGAACAGGGGCCTATTTATAACCCTGTTGCCACAGACATACAGACTTCTCTGGAGGTCTTGACATCCTCACACAAACTGCTTCATACGATTGCAATAGTGAGTGCACAGGCAAAACTGCCCGTTCAATTTTAGTTTTGGTTTCTGGAGTGTGTGTGTGTGTGTGTGTGTGTGTGTGTGTGTGTTCGCGCGCGCACGCGTGAGTGTGCTTGTGCGTTCGTGTGTGTGTGTGTGCGTGTGTGTGCGTGTGTGCGTGTGCGTGTGTGCGTGCGTGTGTGCGTATGTGTATGTGTGTGTGCGTGCGTGCGTGTGTGTGTAACAGTCACTCACAAATCAACACTCATAATTTTCAAGCATGCAAATAAATACACACTCACACAATGCACATTAACCTGGAGCCATCAAACACAAAAACAGTTTTAGTGAGCAGTCAAAGGAAGATCTTGTGAGGTTCTGGTCACCCCAAACTTAAGTCACAGGAGAGAAAGGTGCAGAAGTTTTGTGTCTTTAGAAGTCAATTGAACTCCACAATAAACATCAAGAAAAAAGTCTTACCAGCAGCATTCGGCTCATTGACGATGTCAGGTGATTCTGTTGAAACTGCAACCCCATCTGTAATGAACAAGACGAATCCTAAGTTTTCGTTTTTTTACCAACCATCTGATCAAGCTTTCGTCACTTCTACTGCCTGAAATTGCAACGACAATGATGCTCATGTATTTCGTTCCCGTGTCTCTCATTCAATGTTAACATTTCGACTTCTTTTGTTTGTTCCGTCATTCAAGTGTCTAAACCAACTTTGTGGAATATTCAGCGAAGGAACTCAGAAAAATATGCACAGATGGAACACACTGTTTGTTGACTTGGTATTGAAGGACATGCCCAGGTTTGCTATTAAGTAACAAACAACTGAACACTTTTCCACATGAGTACTTTTTGCCATTCCTCTGCATAGCATCAGCCGAGCAAAACGTAATTGTGTTTTTGTGATGGCTATGTCTACTGAACATGAAGTGGTCAAGCACACACCAATCAATACGCTCTTCTGAGCATGGGCGAAGAACAGATCTCACATACATGTATTGCTTGTAAGGCCCTCTGATCCATGTGAGCCTGTTAAAGATCACCCTCGGTGTAAATTATTATATATTTTTATAGTTTATGCACAGACTTCAGACCTCCAGTTGCTGTTTCACTGCTCACTTCTCAGTTTGATCAATTGATTGATTTCTCAAATATCCATCGATTCGTCGATTCATCACTCTCTCTAACAATGCTTCTCTTCCTCTATTGATGAGGGACGGAATATTTTATCTCCAAGCAGCTTACCTTTCTCAGTGCAGTTGACCAGGACCTGAGTGGAGGCCGTCCTCTCCAGGCCAGGCAGGTCCGGGTTGGAGGCACGACACGTGTACGTCTTGCTGTCAGAGCAGGCAGCCCTCTCCAGCACGTAGTGGTCTACCTTGGCAGTCACGTGACGTACTTCTTGTCCGTCCACCATCCAGGCCAGGCGAGCTGCGGGGTTGCAGTCCACGCTGCAGGTCAAGGTCACGTGATCGCCTTCATTGACCTTAAGGTCAGATGTCAAGCTGACGTTTCCCAGATCTGAAAGAAAGGCACCATATCACATGACATCATGGCGGCTCCTACGTGCAAGTTCACAACACAATTACAGTGAGCATGACGGTTGCTAAGAGTGTCCTCTGATGTTCAATCAAACTTGTGGAAGCAAAGTACAGAAGCAATTATATATAAAAGATAATAGTCCAAAAGCTAAACGACAATCAATACAACACAGTGCATTTCTGACATTGCAAGGGTTTCTCCTCCCTCTCCAGCAAAGTCAAAGTCCACAACTCACACAGAACGTCCAGAGTGACGGAGGCGTTTCCAGGAGGAAGAAGTCCCCCGAAGTCCTCGTAGTTCCAGGCCTGGCAGAAGTACTGACCACTGTCCTCCCTGGTCAGAGGGCCCAGGGTCAGAGTGCTCTCCCTTCCCTCCAGAGGCCGCAGCTGTCCTTGGGGAGAGGGGAGGTAACTCCATCTGTAGCCATCAGCAGCAACCCCAGGGAGTGCCTGGGTCACCTTACAGGTCAAGGTCAGGCTCTGCCCAGCCGCGTGCTTGACAATGTTGTCTGGAGTCTTGGGTTCGATGTGGACCACTGGGGGCACTGTGCAGTTCACAGACAAAGGAATACTTTGGAATGGTAAATGGTCTAGGAGAGTGCAATAGTTTGGTTGAGTCTAACAGACGAATCCAACAATGATGTATTTTCACATGATATTTCTCAAATATAAATAATTTCAGCCTGCATCATTATACAAATTAAATGTTTCAAAATAAAAGGAATATTGATTTTGGGTCTAAATCAGGAGTAAAAAAAACCCACATTTCTACTCAAACATGAGTTTTGCGAAGGCAGAGAGAAACGGAACTATGGAGCTACTGACACGTGAGCAGTGGACATGTTTAAATTTCTGAAAGCAAACCAGCTCTGGAGCAGAGAGGTGAATATCCAGAGGTCTTTCTGACGTCACACCTGGGAACTTCATGACAGTTAATGGAATGAAATCTGCATCTAGATCTGTAGAACAGGCAGTCCGCCCTCTCAGGATGGATTGGGTGACTTGGGAAAGACCTATGACAGCTGGGAAAGACGAGCATAACTAAATATTGGGATTCAGGTCATCTGGGCATGTAAGGCCGAAACAGCAGCCGCTGATACAGGACAGTGTAGACAGGATAAAACAACATGGACCATGGTAGCTCAACCGGTAGAGCATTTCGGGCGCTAACCGAAAGGTCGTGGGTTCAGTTCCCGCTTGTGGTCTAACATTTTTCCTGTCTGTCCCACGCAGGGCTTCGGCTCTGTATGTAAAACTATATTCATTCATGAATGTTTACCAATGCCTAAATGGATATCTTTAGTTTTCAGCAAAGTAATAAATCGCTATATTGAATATCGGTAGTGTCTCCTAACTTGAAGCAGTGTCTCCGTGGAGGATTATCAATGCAAAACTAGCATTTTTTGGCGTGTGTGTGTGTGTGTGTGTGTGTGTGTGTGTGTGTGCGCGTGTGTGTGTGTGTTTGTATGTGTGTGTATGTGTGTGTGTGTGTGTGTGTGTTTGTATGTGTGTGTGTATATGTGTGTGAGTGTGTATGTGAGTGTGTGTGCGTGTGTGTGCGTGTGTCTGTGCGCGCGCGCGCGCGCGCGCGTGTGTGTGTGTGTTTCTTTTCTTTTCTTCACATTGGAGAACTGCTATCTCAAGGCGAGACATATTTCCTTTTCATGTTGATGAAACTATCGCATCGTAATATGACCAATATCTGTACCGTGTATTACTTTATATGATTACAGAAGACAGCTACTCAAGGGTTGTCATCACGTCAGACCTGAATAAGGAACAGTTGCTAAGGTTGGCGTAATACTGAGTTTGCAACTTTCCCTGACAAAGCAGCAACAATGACATTCACAACTCACACAGAACGTCCAGAGTGACGGAGGCGTTTCCAGGAGGAAGAAGTCCCCCGAAGTCCTCGTAGTTCCAGGCCTGGCAGAAGTACTGACCACTGTCCTCCCTGGTCAGATGACCCAGGGTCAGAGTGCTCTCCCTTCCCTCCAGAGGCAGCAGCTGACCTTGGGGAGAGGGGAGGTAACTCCATCTGTAGCCATCAGTAGCAACCCCGGGGAGTGCCTGGGTCACCATACAGGTCAAGGTCAGGCTCTGTCCAGCCGCGTGCTTGACAATGTTGTCTGGAGTCTTGGGTTCGATGTGGACCACTGGGGGCACTGTGCAGGTCAAAGACAACATAAAACCCATTGGATTGGTAAATGGTCTAGGAGTTTGCACAATATAATCAACAGTGGAATTTACTATTTATGTATTTTCACACAAGGATACTTCTCAGAGATACATAAGCTCAGCCTGCACCATCACAACAATGAAATGTATCGATATAAAAGAAATACTGTTTTGTGGGCTCAATCAGAAGCATTAAAAAGAGAACTCTCGGCCCACACATGGGTGTTGTGAAGGCAGGAAGAAAAAGGAAACTATGGAGCTACTGAAACCTGAGGAGGAAAAAGATGACAGTGGACATGTTTAAATTTCTGGAAGCAAACCAGCTCTGGAGCAGAGGGGAAAGTAATTAGAGGTCTTTCTGACGTCACGACTGGGAACTTCATGACAGAGTTAATGGAATGCAATCTACATCTACATCTGCAGAACATGCAGTCCACCCTCTCAAGATAGACCGGGTGACTAGGGAAAGACTTATAACAGCTGGGAAAGACGAGCACAACTAAATATTGGGATTCAGGTCATCTGGGCATGTAAGGCCGAAACAGCAGCCGCTGATACGGGGCAGTGTAGACAGGAGAAGACAACACGGACCGTGGTAGCTCAGCAGGTGGAGCATTTCGGGCGCTAACCGAAAGGTCGTGGGTTCAGTTCCCGCCTGTGGTCTTACATTTTTCCTGTCTGTCCCACGCAGGGCTTTGGCTCTGTATGTTATACTATTCTCATTCAGGAATGTTTACCAATGCCTAAATGGATATCTTTAGTTTTCAGCAAAGTAATAAATCGCTATATTGAATATCGGTAGTGTCTCCTAACTTGAAGCAGTGTCTCCGTGGAGGATTATGAATGCATAACTAGCTTTTTTAGCGTGAATGTGTGTGTGTGTGTGTGTGTGTGTGTGTGTTTGCGCGCGCGCGCGTTTGCTTGCTTGTGTGTGCGTGTGTTTGAGAGTGCGCGCGCGATCGTGTGTGCATTTTTGTCTGCATGTGTACGCAGGCGCATGTATATAGCTCGTACAGTTTGCCTGTGATAAGGAAAGCGGCATCAGATTGTATTTCCTGACAAGGTCAGCAGAAAAGCAGCCAATGGTAGCGAAGAGAATAGTTTTCTTGACCTCAGCTGGACAGGAGCCATGCTTAGAAGTGAGGTGGAAGATTCATCGATTTGGACACAGCCATCCGTGGCTTCAGTCTGGGCAGCAGTCTAACTTTAGTATTCCCGTCTTTAGCCAAACTCAAAGCCTCAGTTCACCTGCGTATGTACGTGTGTGTGTGTGTGTGTGTGTGTGTGTGTGTGTGTGTGTGTTTGCATGTACGCGTTAGTGTGTGTGTGTGTGTGTGTGTTTGTGTGTGCGCGCGCGCGTGCGTGTGGGTATGGGTGTGTGTGCCTGCGTGTGTCTGAGCGGATACGTTCAATGCGATGATATATGTTCAAAATTTAATGATTGTCAAACACTTTTGAAATGTTCTGCATGACAAAGATATTTCTTTTATGATGTACATTTTATCTTCCGACTTATATCTAGTTTATTTGAATGAGTGTGATTCGAGTGCATCAGAAATACATCAGTAAATATCTAGAGTGCACATGTGCACAAACTCATGTACACTCTCAAATCTAAGTTTACTCATTCTTGTAGACAGACGGAAGAAAAACCTATGGAAGTGTAAATGTCCATCGGCCTCGACATCTATGAATACCCTGGTTGCAAAAGGACACTTGTATCGAATTTTATCTGATTAATTAGTGAATCTGTTTACAGTGCACTACTCAGTTGAACTCTGAATACTTATTGCTACACTTACCGAGAACCACCACATCCAACTCGTTGCTCTGAAGCGAAGTGGTCTGGACCTTTCCGTTCCTTGCAGTGCAGGTGTAGACACCTGTGTCCTCCCAGGTCATGCTGGGAAAGCTCAACATCATACCGGACTGGCCTTTGATCTCTCTGTTGTCCTTGTACCAGGTGTAGGTGAGGTGCACGTTGACACCCAGGTTGGGGACCTCCATGACGAGGCACTCCATGCCAAAGGGACGGTGCAGCACCGGAACTCCTCTCTGACTAAGCCAGGGTCTAGGTACGATCTCGTACGTCCCTGTACAGAGCAGTAGTCACATGTAGCATGCCGCCACGGTCACATGTAGCAATATGGCCAGTCAAAAGTAGCATATGATCTGAGTCATAATAGATATGTAAATAAACCACAAGTACATTCCTTATCCCCATCCGAGCTGCCCTTTTTTTGTTAAATTGTCTTTCTTGAGAAAGTATGCTATTTATTTTTCTGGCCGACATTACCACCATATATGCTTTTGCTGTTTTACCACATGAACTCATGCATTTGATCACAATTATGCAAAAAAAAATATTGCTTGTGTGTGTGTGTGTGTGTGTGTGTGTG
>JAWQFJ010033213.1:37500-40666 GCA_034096865.1 Theodoxus fluviatilis
CATCATCATTATCAGCATCATCATCATCATCATCGTCGTCGTCATCATCATCATCATCATCATCATCATCATCATCATCATCATCATCATCATCATCATCATCATCATCATAGTCATCTTCCTAGTACTAGTATTTAAATAATTAATTCGTTCTTAGACTAACTAATGATCCAATTAAAAAGAACAGCTAAAGTAAAAGCCTACTGGGTGTAGTGACGTCAGGGGTGGATGGAGGGGTGGGGGGTATCTCCTTTCAGCCGAAAATAAAAAGCACGAAAGAGAAGAAGATGTATCATGAGTTAAAGAGATAGAGAAGGGGGGATGTGTGTGTCTGTGTGTGTGTGTGTGTGTGTGTGTGTGTGTGTGTGTGTGTGTGTGTGTGTGTGTGTGTGTGTGTGAGATGTGAATACAAAATTTATATAAATAAGTGCTTCAGGTGGTGAAGATGGAATGTTAGGAATGCTGGACGAGATGAGGTGAAGGGAGCTTTCACAGGGCCGAATAGTGTCGAGTTGCGTTTCAAATACAATGTACAGTATATTAATTCATTATATAAAATTGTTCCATTTAATGTTAAAATGTTCAAGGGTCTGGCTGATTTTTGCGCTTTGTTTTCCATTTGAAATACCTGAATTGTGTGTGTAATTAAATCTAGAATAGTTTGATTTTCATCTTTCTCCTTACATAAATAAAAACCGCTGGCGCTGAGCCTCCAGGTTTTGGCATATTAAAAAATAAATAAAAAAGATCGGGTTCGAACCCGCAACCTCTCGAGAAAAGAGGGGGAAAAAAACACACACACACACACACACAAAAAACCAGGTCGGGTTAGAACCCACAACCTCTCGAAAAAAGAGAGAGAAAAAAAGTTTCAGCGCAGAATCGAACCTGGTCATGCATCACCAAGAGTCCAACGCTCTACCAGCTGAGCCATTAGAGAATTGATATGACGGAGTGTTTGTAAAGCATTTATAACGTTCTTTTCCGTAAACCCCCTTGCAAGCTATCGGCCCAGGAAACAATCGACCATATATTTTTAACATGATGGATAGGTTCAGGAAGCTCCTATTATGACATGTTTTGTTTTGCCTTGGCATGTCATAGACTCTGAAGTAACAATCACACAGTCACACAGAGGAGGAGGTGTATTATAGATGTTCACCCCAGACATGTGCATTCGTACTCATTCACGCACAATAATAATAATAATAACAATAATAATAATACGGACTACTTATACGCCCATACCTTCCCTAATAGGCAAGCTCATGGCGTTTACAATGAAAAGTCTACAGTCATACAAAGCATTCCAACACTCGCACACTGCACAGTTGAAACAAAAAAGAGTTAAATATAATACAACTACTTAGTAGGAAAAGATAGCTCTGTTTGACTCAATCTCGAGTTGGCCATTCCGTCAACTGATTTTGAGGGGGGAGGTTTTCGAGTTTACGACCTAGATAAATCACTTTTTTTTCAAACCTCGATTCTGAAAATTTGATACATTCAATCGAACCTAACTTCCAGTAAGTGTGCAAAATGTCAGTGAAATCCGTCCAGTAGTTTTTGAGAAATCAGCCGTTAAGTCGGGACAGACAGACACACACATAAACAGACAGACAGATAAAGTCTGTAGGACCTCCAGTAAACCTGGAGGGATAAAGTATGTAGGACATCCAGTAAACCTGGCGGGATAAAAACCGCTGGCGCTGAACCTCCAGGTTTTGGCATATAAAAAAGAAAAAAGATCGGGTTCGAACCCGCAACCTCTCGAGAAAAGAGGGGAGAAACACACACACACACACACACACACACACACAAAAACACAAAAAACCAGGTCGGGTTAGAACCCACAACCTCTCGAAAAAAGAGAGAACAAAAAGTTTCAGCGCAGAATCAATCCTGGTCATGCATCACCAAGAGTCCAACGCTCTACCAGCTGAGCCATTAGAGAATTGATATGACGGAGTGTTTGTAAAGCATTTATAACGTTCTTTTCCGTAAACCTCCTTGCAAGCTATCGGCCCAGGAAACAATCGACCATATATTTTAAACATGATGCATAGGTTCAGGAAGCTCCTATTATGACATGTTTTGTTTTGCTTTGGCATGTCATAGACGCTGAATTAACACTCACACAGTCACACAGAGGAGGAGGTGTATTATAGATGTTCACCCCAGACATGTGCATTCGTACTCATTCACGCACACACCGTTTAGGAATGAGGGGATGTGTGTGGTACTGCTACCGTCATTCTACAAGCAATAAAGTATGTAGGACCTCCAGTAAACCTGGAGGGACATGAGTAGTATTTATTCATAGTAGTAGTAGTAGTAGTAGTAGTAGTAGTAGTAGTAGTAGTAGTAGTAGTAGTAGTAGTAGTAGTAGTAGTAGTAGTAGTAGTTAAGAGGCTAGATATAGGCCGTAAAGCCTTTTGAACGCCCCATCGTAATGAGTTGCCTTATATAGGGTCTTAGCGCAATTTCCTTATTGCGACAATGTCACTCATCATAGCTTCTGAATAACGACATAAATATAGGATCCTTGTCCAGTTGGTTTTTGAAATCGTTAGTAGTCGTTGCACTCTTGAGCCAAAATGGAAGGTTATTCCACAGGTTAGCAACATGATTACTGAAACAATACTTTCTTAGGTTAGTATTACTACGTTGAACAAATACTTTTCCGTCTGCATTTCTCGTACTGGCACAACCTGGTGACTTAAAGAAGTCGCTCTACTCCACGTCCACGAGATCATTGTACAATTTGTAAGCCTCTATTAGGTCACCATGAATCATTCTTCCCTTCAATGAGTGCAGATTCAAATACTCTAAGCGCTCGCTGTAAGACACCTCCCGACATTCACTCAACAACTACGTAGCCCTGCGCTGGACTCGCTCCACAGCCTCTGACTGTCTTTTTAAATGCGGGTACCATATAATGTTACCATACTCAACTCTTGGACGAACTATAGTTTTGTATAGCTGAATGAAAATGTCCTTGTTTAAATATATAAAGGTTCTTTTGATAACTCCAATCATCTGATTGGCCTTGTTTATAGAAGCTTGAATATGTGGGTCGAATGACAATTTAGGGTCAAAAGTGACTCCCAAGTCTCTCTCCTCGTTGCATACAGTAAGATTTAAGTCATCTGTTCCCATTTTCATA
>JAWQFJ010033214.1:0-2500 GCA_034096865.1 Theodoxus fluviatilis
GGTGGGGGTGAGGGTAGGGGTGTGGGTGAGGGTAGGGGGTGTGGGGTGAGGGCAGGGGTGTGGGGTGAGGGTAGGGGTGTGGGGTGAGGGTAGGGGGTGTGGGGTGAGGGTAGGGGTGTGGGGTGAGGGTGGGGGTGAGGGTAGGGGTAGGGAGTGGGGGGGGTAGGGGTGTGGGGTGAGGGTAGGGTGGTGTGGGGTGAGGGTAGGGTGGTGTGGGGTGAGGGTAGGGTGTGGGGTGAGGGTAGGGGTGGGGTGGGGTAGGGGTGTGGGAGGTGGGGTGTGGGGTAGGGTGGTGTGAGGTGAGGGTAGAGTGGTGTGGGGTGAGGGTAGGGTGGTGTGGGGTGAGGGTAGGGGTGTGGGGTGAGGGTAGGGGTGTGGGGTGAGGGTAGGGGTGTGGGGTGAGGGTAGGGGTGTGGGGTGAGGGTAGGGGTGTGGGGTGAGGGTAGGGGTGTGGGGTGAGGGTAGGGGTGTGGGGTGAGGGTAGGGTGTGGGGTGAGGGTAGGGGTGTGGGGTGAGGTAGGGGTGTGGGGTGAGGGTAGGGGTGTGGGGTGAGGGTAGGGGTGAGGGGTGATGGTAGAGGTGTGGGGTGAGAGTAGAGGTGTGGGGTGAGGGTGGGGTGTGGGGTGAGGGTAGGGATGTGGAGTGAGGGTAGGGGTAAGGGGTGAGGGTAGAGGTGTGGGGTGAGGGCACGGGTGTGGGGTAAGGGTAGGGGTGTAGTATGAGGGTAGGGATGTGGGGTGAGGGTAGGGGTGTGGGGTGAGTGTAGGGATGTGGGGTGAGGGTAGGGGTGTGGGGTGAGGGTAGGGGTGTGAGGTGAGGGTAGTGGTGTGGTGAGGGTAGGGGTGTGGGGTGAGGATAGGGATGTGGGGTGAGGGTATGGGTGTGGGGTGAGGGTAGGGGTGTGGAGTGAGGGTAGGGGTGTGGGGTGAGGGTATGGGTGTGGGGTGAGGGTAGGGGTGTGGGGTGAGGGTAGGGGTGTGGGGTGAGGGTAGGGGTGTGGGGTGAGGGTAGGTGGTGTGGGGTGAGGGTAGAGGTGGGGTGAGGGTAGGGGTGAGGGGTGAGGGTAGGGATGTGGGGTGAGGGTAGGGGTGTGGGGTGAGGGTAGGTGGTGTGGGGTGAGGGTAGGGTGGTGTGGGGTGAGGGTAGAGTGGTGTGGGGTGAGGGTAGGGATGTGGAGTGAGGGTAGGGATGTGGGGTGAGGGTAGGGGTGTGGGGTGAGGGTAGGGATGTGGGGTGAGGGTTAGGGTGTGGGGTGAGGGTAGGGGTGTGGGGTGAGGGTTAGGGTGTGGGGTGAGGGTAGGGGTGTGGGGTGAGGGTAGGGGTGTGGGGTGAGGGTAGGGATGTGGGGTGAGGGTAGGGGTGCGGGGTGAGGAACAGGCGGGGATGGGATGGGTAGGGGAATACTTCAGCACCGACGCTCTCATTGAAGCTGCACGAAAATGCTTTAAACCACTGAAAAACCTACATGTGTGTGCTGTGCTGAGCTGTGCTGTGCTGTGGTATGCTTTGGTGTGCTGTGCTGTGCGTTGCTCTGCTTTGGTGTGATATAGTGTGCTGTGCTATTGTGTGCTGTGCTATAGTGTGCTGTGCTGTGCTGTGCTATGGTGTGCTGTGATGTGCTATACTGTGCTGTGCTATGCTGTGCTGTGCTGTGCTATAATGTGATGTGCTATGCTCATCTTTGCTGTGTTATACTGTACTATGCTGTGCTGTGCTATGCTCTGCTCAACTGTGCTTTGCTGCATAGTGCTATAACACACACCAAACTCCACTAACACACGAACACACACGCACGAACACACACGCACGCGTGCATGCACATACGCACACACACACACACACACACACACACACACACATACACACACGTTTCAGTCCACACGTTCCTCAAGAAGCCATGAACGAGTGGATACAATGCACTATCTGACAAGCCCATAATTCCTCCCCGTGCCACACCCCCAAAAAACGCCCAACAACCTTATTTCTTAAAGTCATAGATACCACTCCGTTTTACCCGGGCAGACTAAATAGGGCGAAAGATGGAGACCCCTACGACACATGTAAGGCAGTTCTTTGATGTCAGCGGTTTTTACCAGGAAAGGCGGTAGCCAGCCCGAGGGAATTTTTAGGTCTCCTGATTACTATTAAAGAATATAGCTGTTTTTCCACTTCTTTATGAAGACCCACTGTAGGTTGGTTGTATGAATAGACCCACTGTGGGTTGGAAGTAAGAATAGACCCACTGTGGGTTAGGGGTAAAAATGTGAGTTGGGGGTAAGAATAGATCCACTGTGGGTTGGGGGTAAGAATAGACCCACTGTGGGTTGGGGGTAAGAATATACCCACTGTGGGTTGGGGCTAAGAATAGACCCACTGTGGGTTGGGGGTAAGAATATACCCACTGTGGGTTGGGGGTTAGAATAGACCCACTGTGGGTTGGGGGTAAGAATAGACCCACCGCATCTTCTTGCGCGATTCAAAGAGGCGAATGGCGAGGGAT
>JAWQFJ010033214.1:7500-22500 GCA_034096865.1 Theodoxus fluviatilis
GTGGGAATGTGGTGTTGAGCGGTTGTATGAGAGTTGATTCTTTGGATTGTAAACGCCATGAGCTTGCCTGTCAAGGGAAGGTATGTGCGTAAATAAACTTTATTATTATTATTATTATTATTATGATTATTATTATGATTATTATTATTATTATTATTATTATTATTATTATTATTATTATTATTATTATTATTATTATTATTATTATCTGATTCTGTTCTTTCATGCATTCATGTATGCAGTGATGCATTCATTCATTCATTCACTCATTCGTTCATTTGTTTGTTCATTCGTTCGTTTGTTTATTCATTCATTCCGGTAGTTTGAGTTACATATCAAAGATTACATGCTGCAAAGGTTCATCCGCTCATTATCCATCCAGCTGTTCTTTCAGTACTTTAGCTCCTTGTTTTATTCTTGTTGCACTCGTCTGAGTTCATCATTCTTCTTCCATTCCAACTTTCCTCTACCTAGTTACCTCCGTGAGTGGGACCCCCTTGTGGGTTCGGGGTAAGAATTGACCCACCGCGTTGTAAGAGGCGAATAACTAGGGACACTGTGACTTGATTTGCGCTTATTCTAAACTATTTTAGTGATTTTCGTGTTTGATGACCTTATATAGCCTACAAAGGCTGATAGACCGTAATACACTATCCATCCATTCATCCAATCATCCTCGTGAGTTGGGGGAAAGAATGCATTGAGTCTCCCCACTCGCTTCCTATGAGGCGAATAACTAGTGACATCAAGGCTTGTCTTGGACAATGGCCTTGCATAGTCTACAAAGGCTGATAGGCCGTAACACTTTGTTAATTAATTTATTCATTCATTCATTCCCTCTCCTCTCTATCCTTTTATTGAAAATAGCTATGGAAACAGTATAACTATTCAGATGTTATAGATTTTGAGTACTCACTTATAGGTCTTTGTCAGTTATTGAAAATGGACGGAGATACGGAGGACGATGTCCCATGCTCATGCATTCCATAGATTGGCTGCTGATAATGCAAACTATTTTGTCGGCAATTCTCTGTGGAGTGGAAGCAACCTCCTGAGAGCAAGTGTAGAGTGCTGGAAGCAGTGCTCACAAACAACATATGTATTTTCCGTGCCAACCAGTCACAGCTTTTGTGACGCCTATGCGTCATAGCCCCTTCAGTGAATTTCCCGTGGAGACGCAATAAATTACAGAGAGCATCATGAGGTTCGTGGACGGCATCAGACCTTGTTCCGTCCGGATGATTTGTTTTTTCCCTCGAAACGTACATTATTGCTAGCCAGGGTGCTTGAAGCGGCAGTTCGTATTTTCTAATGACATTTCTAGGTGAAGTTTATGAAGCTAGGATTCGATGGCCGAAAAGTGAGCGGCCAAAATAGGCGATCGATAGGCCGATCCATCACTCTTCACCAAGCAGCCATAACTCACTCGGTCGCTGGAGTGAGCATTAATAATGGAGCTAAAGCGATACTGTCGTGGCAGATTTTCTTATTGCTCGGCCAAGTAGCCAAGCTAAGGCGCGAACCTGTGGCTGTGAGATGCGAATCCCAGGGTGGTGTGGGTTTACTCCTTATTGGTACTTCGATTTGTCGCTAAATTTCAATTTTGAAATCGATTCCTTGAATGTCGGAAAGGACTACGAGTTCAGGGAGGGAGGGAAGGAGAAAACGAGAACTAGATGAAAAGACAATGAGACAGACTGAGAGACAGACACGAGCGGGCAGGTAGGCAGAGACAGACATAAGTGTAGACAGACTAACAGAGACCGGCAGAAAATATCAGAAACAGAGGGAGGCAGAGATAGAATGACAGCAAATCAGCAATTTAGAAAACAAAACGGTGTGCGAACAAGTCGGTAAGAGATAAAGGAGTATCTGATAAACAGACGGACAGTCGAATGGATAGAATAGATGGATATAGGGGAGGGTGGTTCGGTAGATGGACGTATTAAAGTAGAATAGTGAGATGCAGATTTTAGAAAGTTGTAAGAATAGAAGTTGTACAACACAGACGATGAACAGATGCCAGCGAAGCGCCTTAGTGGGAGGGTATTACACTGCAGGAGTAGTGCAACAAAGGGAACCGAGATCTTCACACAAAAACCGTATAGGAGCCACACAAACAGCACGGAGGTCAGGCCTGACGTCGCCCTAGCCATTCCGTGGGGACACCTCTGGTCTCTGCTTCCCTTCGTGATGTGGCTAATACCTGACAGACGAGGCCCGAAGGTACATCACGGGAGACAAGCTATTGATTGGGTTCGTCTTCTTCCTATGGATGATTGCATTATCAAAGGGCACGGGGGGCGCACTTCGAAGAGGACCTCGCGGTTATTTTTGTCAGGAGGGAGTCTTCTCTGGCACGGCGCCTTCTCTGGTCTGCTGCTGCTTGGGGACTGGCTGCGAGTTCTGTTCTCTGGGGAGAGTCTGAAACCGACGCTAGGCAACGTAAGCAGACTCCGGCCTTCGTAGCAAAGGAAACGATGCCACTCTTTTACTGCTAACATTGCGGGAAAACGTTCTCGGCAGCACTGGTGTGATGAGTGGGACTGAAGTATGCAGCAATGTAGTGTGATTAGTGGAACAGAAGTCTGCAGCCCTGTGGTGTGACGAGCGGGACTAAAGTCTGCAGCATAAGTGTGATGAGTGGGACTGAAGTCTGCAGCATAAGTGTGATGAGTGGGACTGAAGTCTGCAGCATAAGTGTGATGAGTGAGGCAAAAGTCTGCAGCTATGGGGTGTGATGAGTGGGGCAGAAGTCTGCAGTTCTGTGGTGTGATGAGTGGGACAGAAATCTGCAGTTCTGTGGTGTGATGAGCGGGACAGAAATATGCAGCATAAGTGTGATGAGTGGGAAAAAAGTCTGCAGCTATGGGGTGTGATGAGTGGGACAGAAGTTTGCAATTATGGGGTGTGATGAGAGGGGCAGAAGTCTGCAGCATAAGTGTGATGAGTGGGGCAGAAGTCTGCAGCATAAGTGTGATGAGTGGGACAAAAGTCTGCAGCCATGCGGTGTGATGAGTGGGAGAGAAGTCTGCAGCATAAATGTGATAAGTGGGACAGTAGTCTGCAGCATTAGTGTGAGTGGGACAGAAGTTTGCAGCCATGCGGTGTGATGAGCGGGACATAAGTGTGCAGCCATGCGGTATGATGAGTGGGACATAAGTTTGCAGCCATGCGGTGTGATGACTGGGACAGAAGTTTGCGGCCATGCGGTGTGATGACTGGGACAGAAGTGTGCAGCCATGCGGTGTGATGAGTGGGACAGAAGTTTGCAGCCATGCGGTGTGATGAGTTGTATAAAAGTCTGCAGCATAAGTGTGATGAGTGGGACAGAAGTGTGCAGAATATGTGTGAGTGGCACAGAAGTGTGCATCCATGCGGTGTGATGAGAGGGACAAAAGTCTGCAGCATTGCCGTTACAAAAAGTATAGTGGACCAGAGCGTTGATATAATGTGTGAGACAGACGAGTTTTGACAACAAAGCTGTGATCAGGGGGTTTAGTAGCCTGCTCACAGCACCGCTGCAGAAAGTATGCATAGTTTGCAGTGTAATAATAACTAGGATAGCAGATTGCAGCAGCGGCTAAATGAGTGGAACAGTAGCTTGCAGACTTGCTGCAAGGGGTTCGAGAGTAACTGCCCTGACTTCACGCGTGCTTGGCACGCGGTTACGTTCTTTATTTACTTCTTCACACGGATAGTCTCGCAATAACTGCTCTGTTTAATGAATATCATAATGGCAGCAATTTCAAAGGGATCTATGCTGGAAGGCTTTGCATGATGTTCACATTGCAACGTCTAGAGCTACAAGCAGTCGTGTTCTAATCTGGTAATGCCATTTCACGACGGGGCTTTCTTTTTTACTTGTCCCGTCAGAGCAAAACCAAGGTGCAACTACATTTTGTAACATTACAGTTACATTTGTCCGCTACCTCCGAAGAGCAAGCAGGGAAAAAAGAACCTTTTGTCAGAAAACAGTTTCGTCTCGCCCAAAAATACCCCAAACAGGGCTGTGTGGGAAAACGGTGACGAAAACATGTTTCTCGTCACTTTGATTGTGCGCAAACATTGCATCGGGACCAACTTGAAAGTTCTGGTGCTTTTGCTCGGGGAAAAGGGGAACTTTACACGCGTAACTTCTCCTCTTCTTTTTTTCCTCCGCACAATTCTGCCAGACGCAAAATCCGCCGTAGGGGTGACCAAAGCGGGCAAGCCTACATTTGTATGCATGGGCTTCCACTGCCAAAGCTCCTCTCGCCTGCTGATGATGGTCCAAGGTCGGGCGAGGGGAAGGGCGATGGTGGTTGAGATCCAGTAAAGGACACCCGGCAAGGTCAGGTGTTGCTTACGAGCTTTTTGTCGCTGCTGCTGAAATAAGCTTTGTCTGGACCATTCGTACAGTGCAAAGTGCTCATCAAATTTGTGTGTGTGTGTGTGTGTGTGTGTGTGTGTGTGTGTGTGTGTGTGTGTGTGTGTGTGTGTGTGTGTGTCTGTGTGTCTGTGTGTGTCTGTGTGTGTGTGTCTGTGTGTGTGTGTCTATGTGTGTGTCTATGTGTGTGTGTGTGTGTGTGTGTGTGTCTGTGTGTGCGTGTCTGTGTGTGTGTGTGTGTGTGTGTGTGTGTCTGTGTGTGTGTGTGTCTATGTGTGTCTGTGTGTGTGTGTGTGTGTGTGTGTGTGTGTGTGTGTGTGTCTCTGTGTGTGTGTGTGTGTGTGTGTGTGTGTGTGTGTGTGTGTGTGTGTGTGTGTGTGTGTGTGTGTGTGTGTCTATGTGTGTCTGTGTGTCTGTGTGTGTGTGTGTGTGTCTGTGTGTGTCTGTGTGTGTATGTGTGTCTCTGTGTGTGTGTGTGTGTGTGTGTCTGTGTGTGTGTGTGTGTGTGTGTGTGTGTATGTGTGTGTGTTTTGTTGTCGATTACTAAAGTCTGTATTTTTATCTCAAGAAGCCACAGATAAGCGTGACATCGTTATATTTTTACCATCTCTCGTTTGTCTTGAGAAACAGTTGGGGGTGAGAAGAGACACCCCGCGTCTCCCTGCGTGATTCGTAAAAAATAGTATAAGTAGGGAAATCGTGACTTAACGCGCTTAATCTAAACAGTTTAATTTCATGATTAATGGCCTTGCCTAGCCTACAATACCTGATAGACCGTAAAACTCCATTCATTCGTTCATTCATTCATTCATTCATTCATTCATTCATTTTTGGGAAACATGTTCATGTTAGTGTTACTCTCGTTGAATGTTCCAGAGTTTGTAAATCATATTTGTTCTATGACATAGAGAGAGAGAGAGAGAGAGAGAATGAGAAGAGAGAGAGAGAATGAGAAGAGAGACAGAGACAGAGAGAGAGAGAATGAAAAGAGAGAGAGAGAATGAGAAGAGAGAATGAGAAGAGAAAATGAGAAGAGATAATGAGAAGAGAGAATGAGAAGAGAGATGAGAAGAGAGAATGAGAAGAGAGAGAATGAGAGAGAATGAGAGAGAGAATGAGAGAGAGAATGAGAGAGATGAGAGAAAGAGGGGGGGGGGCAGGAGAACGACCCTTTAGGTGCGCTTGAACCTCAGCCCAAACGTGAGAGGGGGGGGGGGCGGAATTTTCACTGCAATAGTTTTATTTTTATTTTTTAGTGTGTTTTTTCTGTTGGGGGCTCGTCCGTCCCTGCCTTACATAACACACACATAATGATAGGCCGTAAACTCCATCCATCCATCCATCCATCCATCCCTACGTGAGTCGTAAGAGGGAAATAACTAGGAACAGCGTGAATTGATTTGCGCTTTCTCTATTCTCGTGATTTTCGTGCTCAATGGCCTTACATAGCCTACACATGATAATCGGCCGTAAAACGCCATCCATCCATACGTCATATCGTTCCCATATAAAGTTCATTGGGGCGTTTGCGGACGCCATCTTGCCTCGGTGTCGCCATCTCCAACAGAGTCGATGCTAAGTCCCCCAGGACCATTCTCAGCAGTTGCAGGCACGGCTCCCTGTAATGGCGGACCTCAGCCGCTGTCTGTGGACTAAGATGCCGTTACTGGTGTGCGCGTCGTCTTCGCGCAAAGGCCACGACGAGTAGTCTGGAGCAATCGATGTTTGTGGATGGAGCCAACCTTTTCGTGCAGGCAGGAAAAGAAGACGGGGACAAAACAGCTCTTAGCTGCCTCCACGCCCAACGGCTCCGCGGGTTTTCCTGTGCCCCTCGCGCTCAGTTGTAGAGACACTTTCCAAGCGACTCAGTGGAGCTGGGAAAGCCGTCTGCACCAGGACGCAGGATGAACGTCAGGCCGTTATGTCGGTTTTATCGCGCTAAAAGTACGAGTTACGAGTACATGACGTTGTACGTTGTAACATCCAAGTGAAGAGGAGGGTAAAGTTTTACCTTGGACTTTGTCGTGTGTGTGTGCGTGTGTGTGTGTGTGTGTGTGTGAGTGTGTGTGTGTGTGTGTGTGTGTGTGTTTGTGTGTGTGTGTGTGTGTGTGTGTGTGTGTGTGTGTGTGTGTGTGTGTGTGATCATATGAATCAACATATCCAGTTACAAGGATTTTTAGTGGACTTTGCAATGAGGCGCTGTGTCGCGGTTCAATCCCAGGGGCGGGAGAGATTCGAAAAAGTAGTTTTTTAAATTTCATTTAATGTATTTTGCCTTTGAAAGTTTTTTTTACAGTTTATATCTTTAGAAATAGCAGAATAAAGTACATATACCCATTTTAGGAGGGAAATGAAAATGCTTCAAGTTTGTTTTCCTATGTTGGCTGATTACTCGAAATGACCTTTTAGTGACTTTAGTCTCCTTATTACTTGGACGCTGACGAATGTCCTTGACTAAAAATAACTAAACTATTCAACCACAGAATCCATTGCAGTGAGAGACTCGCATTAACCAAGGCGATTCAAACAGAGGTGGTTGAACACTGATCAAGAAAATAGTTATTTCTTGAATGTTTTGGCGTTGTTCACATCTCGCCATGCCTCCTGTTGATTCAGGGTAACCCCGTCTCCCTACACGATTCGTAAGAGGCGAATGAATAGGGAAATCGTGATTTGATTAGCGTTTACCTTAACCTATTCTAGTGATTTTCGTGCTTAATGGCCTTTCATAGCCTACAAAGGCTTGATAGGCCGCAAAACACTATCCATTCATCCAACGTAAGAGGCGGATAACCAGGGACACCGTGATTTAATATGCTCTTACTTGGAAATATTCTAGTGATTTTCGTGCTTAGTGTCCTTACATAGCCTACAAAAGTTGATAGGCAGTAAAACTCCACCCATTCTTCCTTCTCACCGTTTGCTCGTAGTATTTCCAACGACGTAAAAGCAGGAACGTAATGTATTCTTTTCGCGCATTACTTTTGCTGTGTGTTTCCTGACCTGTGCCAGAAAAGTATGACATTTACCACTTCATGCGGATCAAATCAATATCTCCGTTAATTAGCGCGAAGTGTCCATCGATTCGCTAGGCTTTAAATCTGAAATAGAAATGGTTAAGAGAAAATCTTGCGACCGTACAAAAGTGGATTTTGGAAAGCCACCCCATTACACCGCTCTGCGCTTCCTATTTTCTGGGAAAAACGAGCTTCGGTGATCAGCTCATTCTCATCAATGTAAAGGCGGCATCCCTTTGATCTGGCCCAACAATCGAAATGGCACAGTTTTTCCGTGCGTGTTATTCGTCAGATGACATCATAACCTCGTACTTTCCCTCGGTAGGCGTAAGGATGACGTGGAAATTAACACAAGAAAAAGTGGATCCCCTTTCGAGACGGGAGACTCTACACATTATCGGCATGCCATCTCGTCATCGATTTTTGCAGCCCTGACCTAGTAGTGGAAATTCACACATTCAAAATGGCTCGGGATTTTGATCTTTTTTGTTCTTTTTTCTTTTCAATCTGACCTTCAAAAGCGACTGCTCTTCATTGCTCCTGCTCAGTTTGTGCTCGTTACTGTCATGTCTGCGCACGCGCGTGTGCGTGTGTGTATCTGTTTGTGTTTGTGTGTCACTCTGTAAGTGTGCGCGTGTATGTGTGTTCATGCATATGTGTGTGTGTGCGTGCGCGCGCGCGAATGTCCGATCGTCCGTCCGTCCATCCGTTCATTTGTCTCTGTCTGTGAAGGTGCGTGTGTTTGAGTTTTATGTGCGTGCATGTATTTTAGTATGTGTGCATGTATTCATGTGGGGCCGCGTGTATTTTTGCATGCGTTCGTGCATGCTAAAGTGCAATCATAAGTGCCTTTGTGTGTGTCTGGGTTGTAATGGTGTCGTCACCTTCTCACCAGTGTCTCCGAGGGCAAAGCTTGTGGGATTTGTCCACAAAGACACGACAGTCAGGGCGAGGACCATTTCATCACGGCCTATAACAGAGCAACCACTCAAGCAAGATGGCCGCCGTTGTGAGTGACCTGACCACAATTGAGCGACCGATGTTGCGTATCACCCCTGATGGGTCTGGGGGCAGAGAAATTGAGGAGAGGGGGCTTTTTGTGGGAGTGGCGATTAATTATTTGATGGGAATATGATCGCGATCGATTTTGCCGACTCCCGCGACAGGCGACACTTTTTTCCTCCAACCGCTGATGGCAGAGGATGCCTGGTGCTGGTGCTGATCTCACCCCTTTCGCTTCCTGGTCGTCTATCGAACTTCCGGTGTGAGCGTAATAGACACTAATTTGCGCTGCATGCTCCTAATGCGCTTTGAAATGAGGGATTTTGCCTATAGAGCCCCTTCTGCTGCGGTCTAACTTTTCTCGTACCCCAGTCTCTACTTGGTCTCGTTTGCGAACGAGGCAGGGGCGAGTTAACGGACAGGACCAATCGAGACTTGAAACTTTTTTGTAATTTCATTTTTTCAAATCGTAGCTTTAAATTCAAAGTGCGCATCATGTAATACTCCCGAATTTACGTAAAACTAGTCCAGACGTTGGTATTAGCTGAGATGTATTATTCATTCCGCTGTGCTGCAAATGCCTTCGCAAAATAACTGAAAGCAGACATGAAATGTCCATGCCTTGCACACTGCAGTTCTGCGGCACAGACTGAACGAAGAGTTAGAGGCAGCAGTGAGATTGAGTTTCTGGGAGTACGAAATGCTCTTCTCCTTCGCCCAAGTCCACGGCCAATTTTCTGCTAGCGCAAATTGCAGCCCGTGATTCGATTTGGGAGCCAGACCCATCGGTCGCCGCAGTCTTTGTTTCGGTGGAAACGGTTACGAGAACCCTGCACTCTGCGATGCTTGGGTCGCCGCCATTGTCTTCGACCTAGATTCCGCGGCAGGAATGCACTCGAAACTGGAACTTGGTGCTTTGTTATCTGTTGCTTGTCGTCTCATTGATTTCTCCAAACACGATACCGAGCTCTTTTTCTTTTATTGGGCCTTGCTCGGGGGCTTTGTCACTCGGTATCAGTACGAAGTAAACTCTGACCCTTTGCTGAATGTAAGAGAACACATCCAGCGCTTCAACTGACGGTGTGGTGTGTCTTGAATAGTGCGAACCACGTCTGCTAATTATCTCAGTGTCTGTTTCTCAGTGGAATATATACCATCTTAAGTCTTGTATGGCAAATTACATCAGCTTATCTGCTAATTATCTCAGTGTCTGTTGTTTCTCAGTGGAATATATACCATCTTAAGTCTTGTATGGCAAATTACATCAGCTTATCTGCTAATTATCTCAGTGTCTGTTGTTTCTCAGTGGAATATATACCATCTTAAGTCTTGTATGGCAAATTACATCAGCTTATCTGCTAATTATCTCAGTGTCTGTTTCTCAGTGGAATATATACCATCTTATGTCTTGTATGGCAAATTACATCAGCTTATCTGCTAATTATCTCAGTGTCTGTTGTTTCTCAGTGGAATATATACCATCTTATGTCTTGTATGGCAAATTACATCAGCTTATCTGCTAATTATCTCAGTGTCTGTTGTTTCTCAGTGGAATATCTACCATCTTAAGTCTTGTATGGCAAATTACATCAGCTTATCTGCTAATTATCTCAGTGTCTGTTGTTTCTCAGTGGAATATATACCATCTTAAGTCTTGTATGGCAAATTACATCAGCTTATCTGCTAATTATCTCAGTGTCTGTTGTTTCTCAGTGGAATATATACCATCTTAAGTCTTGTATGGCAAATTACATCAGCTTATCTGCTAATTATCTCAGTGTCTGTTGTTTCTCAGTGGAATATATACCATCTTAAGTCTTGTATGGCAAATTACATCAGCTTATCTGCTAATTATCTCAGTGTCTGTTGTTTCTCAGTGGAATATATACCATCTTAAGTCTTGTATGGCAAATTACATCAGCTTATCTGCTAATTATCTCAGTGTCTGTTGTTTCTCAGTGGAATATATACCATCTTAAGTCTTGTATGGCAAATTACATCAGCTTATCTGCTAATTATATCAGTGTCTGTTGTTTCTCAGTGGAATATATACCATCTTATGTCTTGTATGGCAAATTACATCAGCTTATCTGCTAATTATCTCAGTGTCTGTTGTTTCTCAGTGGAATATATACCATCTTAAGTCTTGTATGGCAAATTACATCAGCTTATCTGCTAATTATATCAGTGTCTGTTTCTCAGTGGAATATATACCATCTTAAGTCTTGTATGGCAAATTACATCAGCTTATCTGCTAATTATCTCAGTGTCTGTTGTTTCTCAGTGGAATATATACCATCTTAAGTCTTGTATGGCAAATTACATCAGCTTATCTGCTAATTATCTCAGTGTCTGTTGTTTCTCAGTGGAATATATACCATCTTAAGTCTTGTATGGCAAATTACATCAGCTTATCTGCTAATTATCTCAGTGTCTGTTGTTTCTCAGTGGAATATATACCATCTTAAGTCTTGTATGGCAAATTACATCAGCTTATCTGCTAATTATCTCAGTGTCTGTTGTTTCTCAGTGGAATATATACCATCTTAAGTCTTGTATGGCAAATTACATCAGCTTATCTGCTAATTATATCAGTGTCTGTTGTTTCTCAGTGGAATATCTACCATCTTAAGTCTTGTATGGCAAATTACATCAGCTGATCTGCTAATTATATCAGTGTCTGTTGTTTCTCAGTGGAATATCTACCATCTTAAGTCTTGTATGGCAAATTACATCAGCTGATCTGCTAATTATATCAGTGTCTGTTGTTTCTCAGTGGAATATCTACCATCTTAAGTCTTGTATGGCAAATCACATCAGGCTGATCTGCTAATTATCTCAGTGTCTGTTGTTTCTCAGTGGAATATATACCATCTTAAGTCTTGTATGGCAAATTACATCAGCTTATCTGCTAATTATCTCAGTGTCTGTTGTTTCTCAGTGGAATATATACCATCTTAAGTCTTGTATGGCAAATTACATCAGCTTATCTGCTAATTATATCAGTGTCTGTTGTTTCTCAGTGGAATATATACCATCTTATATCTTGTATGGCAAATCACATCAGGCTGATCTGCTAATTATCTCAGTGTCTGTTGTTTCTCAGTGGAATATCTACAATCGTATGTCTCATAGTGCAAACCATAACGGCTGATCTGCTAATTATCTCGGCGTCTGTTACTTCTCAGTGGAATATCTACCATCTTATGTCTTGTATGGCAAATCGCATCAGGCCGATCTGCCAATTATCTCAGTGTCTGTTGCTTCTCAGACTGTTTCGATCTCGGGTTTTGCTTCCGATCCTACACCTCTCAAGTACGGGGTCCTTCAGGGCTCTGTTCTGGGTCCTCTGCTGTTTCTTCTGTTCATCCAACCACTCTCCAATGTAATTGATAGTCATTCAGTCTCTCAGTGAATTTGCTGATGATACCCAGCTCTACAACTCCTCCCATCCCAGTCTAATCCACTCTCTTCTTTCTACCAGAGAACACTGTATCTCTGATGTGAAACAGTGCATGACCCGGAACAAGCTCCAACTCAATGACTCAAAAACTGAAGCGCTCCTGGTGGGCGGCGGAGGCGACTCGGATCATGCCCTCAGACTAACCATTTGTCACAGTAATAGTGTCTTCTCTGTCTGTTAGAAATTTAGGCGTCATGTTTGACGATGAACTGTCAATGAGAGCTCATGTAAACAAAGTCTGTCAGTTAGCATATTATGAGTTAAGGAAGGTTAGTACCATCCGTCATTATCTTTCTCAGCAGGCCACCAAAACGCTCATCATATCACTTGTTCTATCTCGTCTCGACTACGGAAATTCTCTTCTTGCTGGCATCCCTGACACTCTGCTTAACAAACTCCAAAAAGTTCAGAATTGTGCTGCTAGGCTAGATTTTCGATGTCCCAAGCGTACCCATGTCTCATCACTCCTACACACTGTTACGAATCGAATGTGCCGAATGGTGTGTGCACGTGATTGTGTTTTGACTGTGATTATTTTTAGCATGAGTTGATGACGTAGTGACTGAGGAGTGTTCACGTGTGAGCAGATGATCCGATTGATTGTATATTTGCCGAGTGAAAGCTGTGTGCGACACTCGAGCGATTGAACCCCAGGGAGACGGGTGAGTGCTGATGTTATCTGTTATCATTCTACATTGTAAATACCGCGGATGTATGATGATTGATAGTGAAGGAACGGATAAGTGAGTTTGCGTTGTTCTCAGGGTTCTTCGGCATGGTACGAGTCCCAGAGACGCTAGCTAAGGCTCGGAGCTCTTCTGGCGGGGGCCGGTGTGGAGACTGTAGGCGGGGGCCCGCTTGAGCGTCTGTGGAGAGATTGTCGTCGGGGGCCGCACGTTAGCACCTGTGAGCCCTGGTGTGGGCCGGGGCTGTTAAGTGATTGTGTTTGTGCCGAATACACTTTGTTATATATCAGTGCAGGTGTTCGTGTTTTTTCTTTATTTTCATTGTGCGGGCTAGGCTAACCAGAGGCCCAGTTAGCCGGTCCGTAACACATACACTTCACTGGCTCCCCATCTTTCAGAGGATAGATTATAAACTTGCCACTTTGGGCTTCAAGACCATCAACAACACCGCACCACACTCTCTTACAGAAATTCGTAGTCTACACGCCCTCCCGATCTCTACGCTCAGCTGCTGACTCTAGAATACTTAAGGTCCCCCGCCGTAATAAGAAAACTCAAGGACAGCGTGCCTTCTCCTATATTTTACTTGTAACCTGGAATAGTCTCCCTCTCTCAGTCCGTCATTCTGACACTGCCCCAGTTCAAAAGTGCTCTAAAGACCTCTTCCGATCCGCCTTTCCCGCTGAGCTGCTTCATCTTACTTGGCCTAGCCTACAAGTACTATGTACATCGTACAGTCTGTTCTACTGGATCTTAGTTTTTATTCTTTGTTTATATGTATAATGTGTGAGTTTTTGTAGGAATGTAATGTTGAGCGGTTGTACGAGTGTTGATTCTTTAAATTGTTAACGCTATGAGGTTGCCTGTCAAGGGAAGGTATGTGCGGATAAATAAATTATATTATTATTATTATTATTATTATTATTATTATTATTATTATTATTATTATTATTATTATTATTATTATTGTTATTGTTGGTATTGTTGCTATTGTTGTTATTGTTATTATTATTATTATTGTTATTATTATTATTGTTGTTATTATTGTCATTATTATTATTATTATCTACCATCTTATGTCTTGTATTGCAAATCACATCAGACTGGTCTGCTAAATATCTCAGTGTCTGTTGCTTCTCAGTGGAATATTTGCCATCCTATGCTTTAAATGGCGAACTACATCGGGCCAATCCGCTGATTCTGAGTCAATATCTGCACACAATCCTGTCGCTTTACCTATACTATTTGTCCATCATCCTGTCTGCCGGCCGGCTGGGCGGTCTGCCGATGCCTTGTCTGGGTTTTTGTGTTTGTCTGGAATCCGTGTGGCTGTCTTCTCGTTGTATTCATATTTTCATCTCTACCAGCTTGTCGATATCTCAGTCTGGGTCATACTCTCCCTCTTTCGGCCTGTTCAAATGTCGACATGAATGCTTTGTGAGACTGTCTACCGTCATGTGTGTTTGTTTGACCCTTCTTCCCTCTGTCCAACGCTTATTTGTCAATTCGCAGAACACTGAATACACTTCACGAACGTCTGGCTGGAGATCCAGTCCCCTGTCGGTTTGGGGTGAGAATAGACCCCCTGTCGGTTGGGGGTAAGAATAGACCCACCGCGCCTCCCAGATCGATTCGTAAGAGGAGAAAAAGTAGGAAAACTGTCTTGACTTAACCTCTGAACTACTCGTAATTTTCGTGATCGAAGGCCTTGCACAACGTACAAGGCTGACAGGGCGTAAAGCATCACTTAACCATCTGGGTTAATAAAGCTGTGAGAACACGGTACGTCTTTGTGCTCGAGTACAATGGGTTACTTCAGTGACCCATTTCCACACCTCGGTGAGAGGTGATGACACCTTGACACTTTTTCATGTTGTCCGTGTGTTTGCGTTTGTGCTTCCTTTGATGTCATTCATCTACGTGCCGTTTTGTTGTCTCTTCTTTTCTTTTTCTGCCATTCTTTCTTCCCTTTACCAGTTTAAAGTAAATATTCTCGCCAAAACTAGGCGTACCTTGGCTGGCTTTACTCTGCCTCCTCTTTCAAATTGTGTCGTCCTTGGTTCGCCTGATGGTGTATCAGCTCACGTGCGTGTCCAGCGCTGACTGGGTCCTCTTCACAGGCGTCTCCCTTGACCGTCAGTGCCACGCCCGTCACCAGACAGGCGGTGTGTGGTTTTCCATTCCGATTGCAAGGGCGAAAATGTCTGCGATACTGTATGGGCTCTTGTCCCGCGTGCCGAGTTCATTGGAAATGCTGTAAAATCGGATTTACAGAAAGCGGTATTTGTCCGTTTGTAACTGCCTCTGTAGTGTGCGGGCACGAGTGTGAATCTGCGTATCTGCGTGCCCGCCTGTCTACCGATCTGCCTGCCTACTTGTCTCTCTGCCTATTTGCCTACACATCTGCCTGCCTTTCTGTCTGTCTGTCTGTCTGTCTGTCTGTTTCTCTCTATGTCTCTCTCT
>JAWQFJ010033214.1:27500-35000 GCA_034096865.1 Theodoxus fluviatilis
AATGAGTTTGGGGGCTGAGAAGTTTCTGGGACGGACACGTTACAATCTATGTCTCGTCCCTGCAGGCATTGGCTTTATTGTACGACGAACCAGCAGGCGGCCTGGGAATATCAAGAAATAGGACCACGCCACAGGAAAGTTCATCCTGAAACCAAGAGGGTGAGAAGGAAAGGCAGAGGAGGAAAGAACAGGGGAAGGGAGGGGAGGGGAGGGGAGGGAGGTAGAGGGAGGGGAGGGAGGTAGGGGAGGTAGGGGAGGTAGGGGAGGGGGGGTAGGGAGGTAGAGGAAGGGAGGGAGAGAGAGAGGGGATAGGGAGAGAGGGTGGATGGAGGAACAAGAGGGGATGAATGAAGGACAAAAGTGAATTCTATATAAATCTGCATTTCCAGGATCTTTAGATCATCCTTCTCCCCTTCACTCTACCCCTACCCAAACCTCTTTTCCTTTTTCCTTCTTTGAGCATTATCATGCTTTCCTAGTTTTGTTCTAAGCTCCACAGTTTACGTCGAATGGGAATGCTGTGTGTGTCGCTCGAAGACGTACGAACTATAGCAATTGTGCTAATGAACACTAAAAGTTTCTTTAAATATAAAAGTGTTGCCTTCACCAAAGCACCGCGTGTTTCATGCAGAAGAGGCAACTGTAAGTTGAGACAATTATGTTATTTTCTCTTCGTATCTATTGAGTGCTAAGCGCAGCTAACTGCTTCGGATGCTGTAAAGAAATATAGCAATAATTTCGTGCCCGAAACTACGTGGCTATAATAAGGTTCTGAGTGGAAATCAACCTGATATACAGAGTGAACAGATGTTGAAACGCTTACATTGGGGTTTTCTTCTCGTCGCCCGCTCGATGTTGTGCGGGTTAAGGATTAGAAACTCAGCAGCATATAAAATGATTTAAAATTATTATATCGTTATGATAAAGATCTGGTAATATTCATCTGCATACTTTCTTTGAAGATGTCGTCGCAATCAGTGTAGGACAAGCACTCCAAGACCAGGAGCTGTTCTGAATCGCTCAGTCAGGTTGCACCTCAGACTGACATGCAGGCAAATTAATTTTTGATGGAGTTGATGACAAACGCTGAATTTAGTCAGTCTGGTTCGACTGGTACTGCTTGGAATTAATTGACCATCCCGGAATGCGATCTGGAACTTCCAGGCAGACGGAAACTTCCCTTGATTAAGAACGTCTCGACTGAAAAGACTGTGACAGGCGATCAAGGCAGTCGGCCTAGCTCGGGTGACGGTAAGCCGGCTGGGTTGATGCAGGGATTGTAGCTTTAACCAGGTACCAAACCCCACAGACTTCCTCTCGCCTGCCGTAAGCCGATGCTGTCGACGTGAAACTAGTGGAATAATGGATGCTTCGGACCACAGCCTTCGGTCCTAGGCCGCTTCTCGCAGAACATCCGGGTCTCGCGACGCCATTGTTCTCTGACGCTGTGCACTGTGGGAGGTGCTTTGGCAGCAATTTCGCAGAGGAAGCTTAAGCGGCTTTCGCCTCCTTGCGTGTTTTTAGTCTGCGTTTCTTTGCTGAATGCTGGCACGGGAATTCTATGGGTGGGCTCCCTGGAGATCTGCAGTAGAAAGAAGAATGATTTATTCCTAAAGCTGCCTGGAGATTGGAGAGAATATATAAGGGGTTTTGGTACCAGATGTAATGGACAAACCGCAATCATACTTTCCTATTGACGTTTTTGTACGCGCAATACAACATTCATAATTGCTGGAATTCTCTTGAAACAATTCAGATTGAGACAATTATGTGAGTCTCCAGTGATCGACGATTGTCATGCTTCCGCAGGCACTGTGAAGTTGTATTCCACAGGGGGAGATGACCGATGTTCCACGCGCATAACGTAGCTCTAGAGAATGAGGGAAGAGCCACTTTCTTGTATTATCTTAACCAAGTTCAGAGCAGAATCCCTGACTGTACATGTATAGCCCTATGAAAAAAGTGCGTGTACGTTTGTGTGTGTGTGGCACCCTGTGGTTTGAGGGGCAGAATAGACTCACTGCTTCTACCTACGCTATTCATGAGGCGAATAACAAGAGACACGCTGACTTGATGAGCGCTTACTCTAAATCCTCTAGTGATTTTCGTGCTTAATGGCCTTACATAGCCTACAAAGGCTGATAGGCCGTATAACGCCATCCATGCATACTTCATGGCCTTACATAGCCTACAAAGGCTGATAGGTCGTATAACTCCATCCATGCATACTTTATGGCCTTGCATAGCCTACAAAGGCTGATGGGCCGTATAACTCCATCCATGCATACTTCATGGCCTTACATAGCCTACAAAGGCTGATAGGCCGTATAACTCCATCCATGCATACTTCATGGCCTTACATAGCCTACAAAGGCTGATGGGTGGTAAAACACTATCCCTCCCTCCGTGTGTGTGCGCGTGCGATCGCGCCAGCACGTACTTGAAAGAGAGATAACCGCGTTTGTGAAAGATTTCGCGTCTCGATGCGTACTATTCAAGAATTATTTCTCCACAAATTACATTATTAAGCACAGAGACCTCTGGCTCTATCATTCATTACAGAAACAATATTGAACGATCAGTAGCTTTAAAGATAATTTTGTGTTGCATTGTTTGTGAAGACTTAAAAGAAATGCATAATTTCTCCTCTGCTACACATGGGTCTTTTAATGAATTTTCATCCGTCCTTCCTCATGTGGTTTCATTTCCTAATTGCCTACAGATGGAAGTGCTGTTTGGAGACCTTTCCAAGAGTTGACCATCTTGCTTTGTTAAGGATTAGCCTCCTTCCGTTCCGATTTTCAGAAACAGCATTTAGCTTCCGACGTAGTGAGTGTGTTTTTCTCCAACCTTTCTAAAGCTGCAGGCCAAAAGACAACCCGAGGCGAGAGCGAGAGAGAATGGATAAACTGAATGAGAAAAAAGCAGCCTCTTGATGGGTTTCTTTCCTCCACACTTCGCCCGATGAGCAGTTGAGAGGCTTGGAAAAGCTTGCCAATGTACAATCAATGGCGTCGCAGAGTGGCTTCCCTTTGCTTCTGCAAGCTTTACATCGATTGGTCGCTTTTCTCGCTGTATGTCTTGAATGCTGTACAGGGCTCTAGCCAAAACGTTGCATAGAAAGACGTGACTTCCTTCATGGTCTTCATGTAAAATAGCGAGGATGCGAAAGAGTTGCGTCCAATGAAAACGGGGTAGTTACTCGCGCGACTCCCTGGAGCGTAGTCTTTGGTTTGGTAAGCACACTCTTGTGAAGTGAAGGATAAAGATCACCATAATTGTACTTTTATGGCACCAGAAATGTCAAAATCTCTTATACAAATATTTGTAATGACAAGTTGTCTGAGAGAGAGAGAGAGAGAGAGAGAGAGAGAGAGAGAGAGAGAGAGAGAGAGAGAGAGAGAGAGAGAGAGAGTGCGTGCGTGCGTGCATTTGTATGTTATATTTCAAATCCATCCCTGTAATACATCTTCTCTTTCACGGAGAGTACCTCCTGAAAGCACTCTCCCTCATTGTTTAGTCATTTCGAAAACACACATATCGTTTTCGTCGATCACAGTGCTTATGGATATCCTGCATGAGGCGAAAGAACGCTGGGATATGACCTCATCATGACCTCAGCTGCGCTACGGCCGTCTAGAGTGGCCATTCACGTGAAGTGTTGGTCTCTGTCGTCTGCCCTTTGGGTTGGGGGTCAGAATAGCGGCGCGTGGGTGCTGCTTGGGCAGGGCTGTGAGTGCAGGGCTGTGGGTGCAGGGCTGTGAGTGCAGGGCTGTGTGCAGGGCTGTGGGTGCAGGGCTGTGGGTGCAGGGCCGTGAGTGCAGGGCTGTGCGTGCAGGGCTGTGAGTGCAGGGATGTGAGTGCAGGGCTGTGGGTGCAGGGCTGTGGGTGCAGGGCTGTGTGTGCAGGGCTGTGTGTGCCACTGAAGCAGACCCCGAAACCATGAAGACCACTGCGATCCAGTTATTGAGGAAGATATCCACACAGCTCACGTCGTAGGCGTGGATGAAAATTTTCTAAATGAAAATTGCGATGTCCCAATTTTCGCGTCATGTAACACGTTTAAGAAATTTGATTGGATAACCTTACCGCTCCGTCATAACCTTCATCCGAGGCCTCATTGTCAGGACTTTAAAGTTACTGAACCCATGTCATTATCGACCTAGACGGAGGCAACAGTGCTGCAAACTATTTTTAAAAATGAAATCCACATGCTGCTGCTGAATGTTCGTTTCACGCTCTCTCGGTCGTCTTTGGCATGATCCTCCGTGCTGCGTTTTCTCCTATGGTTTCTTTGCTAGCATTTTCCCCACCAGTCTTAGGGCCTGTTTTCCCCACCAGTCTTAGGGCCTGTTTTCCCCACCAGTCTTAGGGCCTGTTTTCCCCACCAGTCTTAGGGCCTGTTTTCCCCACCAGTCTTAGGGCCTGTTTTCCCCACCAGTCTTAGGGCCTGTTTTCCCCACCAGTCTTAGGGCCTGTTTTCCCCACCAGTCTTAGGGCCTGTTTTCCCCACCAGTCTTAGGGCCTGTTTTCCCCACCAGTCTTAGGGCCTGTTTTCCCCACCAGTCTTAGGGCCTGTTTTCCCCACCAGTCTTAGGGCCTGTTTTCCCCACCAGTCTTAGGGCCTGTTTTCCCCACCAGTCTTAGGGCCTGTTTTCCCCACCAGTCTTAGGGCCTGTTTTCCCCACCAGTCTTAGGGTCTGTTTCATTCTATTCATTCAGTTCTTCATTCAAAACCGAACATGTTCTGTACCGATGAAAAATCCCACAAGCCCTAATTTCATGGCAATAACTGAGTGGGGTTATGAAAAGAGAGAGGTTCGTACAAATGAGGAGGATGATTCATTTGGTCACAGCTACTTCCAGTGCCTGGCAGTTGGTTTGCATTGAAAACACAGGCCCCCAGACCATGTGTGTTTGTAGGGTTCAACCAGAAGTGCTGGTGTGAAAGTGATTGGTGTTTCCTGAGGCAGCACAATGGCTGAGGGGTCAAGGTCATTGAAGTGTTCTTCAGGTTTGTGTGGAAGTAGGGCAATTTGCGCAGTAAAATCGTGACGTCACACTTGAAGGTTGTTGGCTTCAGCTGTTGCTTGAATTACATCTCTCTCTCTCTCTCTCTCTCTCTCTCTCTCTCTCTCTCTCTCTCTCTCTCTCTCTCTCTCTCTTCTGTGGGTTTTGTGCAGAAAGTATACGTTAAAACAGTCTAATATGACTATTTCGATTAGTTTTTAATCTAATTAATATTTTTGCATGCTTTAACGCGGCCGAATCTTTGGCATAACTCCCCGGGCGTGCGAAGTCAGTAGCGTCTCCACTGACAGAGCAATGTCTAAACGGACTATAGGCTCACGCGCATGCGCAGAACCATCCATTTCGATGAACCAAATATTTCGATTTCACATCGCCTGCTACAAAAAACAAAGCCAAAACACCCCCATTATTGCAGCAAATCATTTTATTACACAGTACACCGTAAATGTATTCACAAACATGATCGGAACGCATCAGAAACGCGTCGACAAACAAGCACTTTTATATGTCTCTAAGCGTTGTGATTACTTCCCCATAGTTCTAGCAGCTTGGGGCGCTGCGTTTCCGAGCGTCTTGTAAATTTATATAGCAAAAGTACGGCATGAGCTATCTTTGTGTAACCTATAATCTTTGGCTGCAGTGACCCGGTTGAGCCAAAATGGCGGAGACAGTGCGAGTTGGGCTGGTGTTCGGAGATAACAGTGCCTGTAACGACCCTAAGTGTGAACCGACCCTAAGTATGAACCGGAAATCGTCGCAGAGTTATCTGCTCTGCTCTCTCTTTATGCGATTTACCGCTCCTGCACCTGTTCTTTGCATGGAATATATCCCGACAAACGACGCATTAGTTGCTTTACGAGTTTTTGTGTTTTTGGTGCATTTGTGCCGTTTAACACATAATGTAGCGTTCAAAAAAGTTTTTTCCCGTGAAAAGCCGTCTCCCCTGCCGGAAATAATATGGGAGTCACCTCCCTGTAGTCTATTTGTAGTCTGGTTTTATAAAACGCGACCGTTGACTGACTTGGCACGCCCGGGGAGTTATGCTAAGATCCGGCCGCGTAAATATATCTGCGTTTTGTGACAAACGTCTTGCTCGGCGGTACTGTACTCCATGCACCTTAACGGTGCGCGTGATTCGGGTGTAATCTTAAGCTAAACGACGTTCGGAATGTTTCCGACTTCGACCATTTCAGCATTGCCAATAAACGTCGTTTAGCTTAAGATTACACCCGAATCACGCGCACCGTTAAGGTGCATGGAGTACAGTACCGCCGAGCAAGACGTTTGTCACAAAACGCAGATATATTTACGCGGCCGGATCTTAGCATAACTCCCCGGGTGTGCCAAGTCAGTCAGGCGGAGTGGCGGGTGCCGTCTCTTTTTAGAGTCGAATTATTAAGAGTACCGGGCAGATAACTCTGCGACGATTTCCGGTTCATACTTAGGGTCGGTTCATACTTAGGGTCGTTACAGTGCCTGTTATCAGGGTCCGAGAATGGTAAAGTGTACGTGCACGGAAGTATTTGCTGTTCGAGTGTTCATTATTTTGTATATCTTGAGGAGTAGGTGTATATGTTATTTCTGGACATACACTGCCGAATTTTTTTTTATCTCTTGAAAACACGCAACAGCGTATACGTACGCTTTATGAATTATGTCCCTTGAATTGCTCGAAATGAATCGGGACCTAACATTTCTAACATTTTGGACAAAATTGTCTACAGTTGAACCCGGGTTGCTTTTTTTCCATGGTGTGTTCTATGAAGTGAAAAACTGATGTAATATCTGAATCGTCGGTGATTTTGTCTATCGGCAACTTCTTCACCGACTCTGGCGCCAAGACGCAGCCATGTTATTCCGCCTTGCGAGTTGATGATTGGCAGTTTTTCTAGCTGAAGGAGCATCTCACTCGCCCTCGACTAGCCGTTCAGGGAGAATCTCGAGATTTTGGGCAAAACAAACGCGCCCCATGACAACTTGTTCATATTCAGCTGATAGGCTGTAAAACTCTCTCTCCCCCTTTCACTCACACTGCCTGTCTGTCTGTCTGTCTGCCTGCCTGTCTGTCTGTCTGTCTGTCTCTCTCTCTCCCCATGACAACTTGTTCATTTTCAGCTGATAGGCTGTAAAACTCGCTCTCCCCCTTTCACTCACACTGTCTGTCTGTCTGTCTGTCTGTCTGTCTGTCTGTCTCTCTCTCTCTCTCTCTCTCTCTCTCTGTCTCTCTGTCTCTCTCTCTGTCTCTGTTTCTCTCTCTCTGTCTCTCTTTCTCTGTCTCTCTCTGTCTCTCTTTCTCTGTCTCTCTCTGTCTCTCTGTTTCTCTCTCTCTCTCGCTCGCTCTTTCTCTCTCTCTCTCTCTCTATCTATCTATCTATCTATCTATCTATCTATCTATCTATCTATCTATCTATCTATCTATCTAATCTATCTAATCTATCTAATCTATCTAATCTATCTAATCTATCTTAT
>JAWQFJ010033214.1:37500-55000 GCA_034096865.1 Theodoxus fluviatilis
ATTTCGATTCCTGACGAAAAACCGCAGTTGAGGAAAGTTGAATTAGGACTCATTATAGGACTTGGTAAACATCCCACATGTTGCGCATACACTGAAGTGTGTTTGCTGGCGTGTGGCTAGATTAATTAATGGGTGATGTACACATAGCTCGCAAAAAGGAACATAACGTAATTTTTTTTAAGTTAGATTGTGTTTATCATCTAGTTGGCCCCCCCCCCACCCCCCCCCCCCCCCCCCCCCCCCCCTCTCTCTCTCTCTCTCTCTCTCCTCTCTCTCTGAGTCTCTCTCTCTCTCTCTCTCTCTCTCTCTCTCTCTCTCTCTCTCTCTCTCTCTCTCTCTCTCTCTCTCTCTCTCTCTCTCTCTCTCTCCCCCCCCCCCCCTCCGCCCTACACACACACGCGCGCACGCTGATATACATGTATAGGCATTCACACACACGCAGGCGCGCGCGCACGCACACACACACACGCACGTGTACTCGCACAGAGCACATGCACTCAAGCACATGCACACACACATGCACAAATGTGCGCGCACACACACATTCTCACGTACATACACGCGCGCTTGCACGTTGTTACTTTTCTTATTTTATACTTAAAGCGCCTCCTGTTGGGTTGGCAAGTGTATATTTTCATCACTCGCAGCCTGCCAAGCCATGCTCGAGCATTGCACCCCCCAAAAATCGAAACATTATCGCTTGCATTACTTTATTGAACAAGCAGAAGCCCGCCATCATCACATATTTGGACTCACTTCACCAGCTGTGCAATAGTCCAACAAACGTGTTGGTACGGCAGTGTAGCGTTCAATAAAACTCGGCTCTGTGGATACTGGATGGTGCTGTTCCTTTCTCTCGCTTCAACTTTCAAGTCGGCTTTCAAGCTCTTTGCACAACAAGCTTTTCGTAGGTAACAGATTGAGATAACTTGTTTTGATGCGTCTGTATTGGGACACCAAAACACTGCATTCAGACCTTTATGAGATAAGTACGTTACAGGAGGAGGATGGATTCGGCTTTATTCTTTCACGTCGCACTACTCGGATCTGACGTAATCGTCCAGAGTACTTTCCCCTTATTCATTCTTCATGAAAGGCACAGAATCGCGGGGATTTTGATGGGGAACAGTCAAGCACGGCATTGTTACGCTGTATCCCCTCTCTGCAGACGCATATTTTCCCGTCAGACGATAGATGTGTGTTGCGTAGCAGTATGTATAAAATATTTTGCACGAAAACTAATGACTCTTGAGTCACTAACAGTGACAGACTCGAGACTGGGGCCTAAATATGAATTATTTTGATCGGCTTTAAGTTGTTTAACTTCTCCAATATTTATCCCAATCACACAGTAACAGTACACACAGTACACAGTACACAGTAATTTATTGCGCCAAGTGACATCATTTAAAAAACGGGCACGAGGAAAACTAAGTGATGAAGGCTAAAAGAAACAAAACAAAAAGCCAAACACACGCATCGCTTACACACCCTAACACGCCGTTAATGCAAAAAACATGGACATTTCCCGATGTACCTCACTCACGACACACACGCAGCTGCACACCGACAAGAGATAAGACTACACCTGAAACCAAAAGGGTTAACTGGTAAATGGGGCAATATACAATGAACAGTTAAGTTACTATTTAAGAACTGTTGAGTAAGCCTTCCATTTGCGCCAGCTGCGATTAAAGGGTAGAATCAAAAGGTGTCAGATGACACTCAATCGATCTTTGGAAATGAGACGGAGATGTGTGTAAGCTGGCTCTGCCTGCCTGTCAGTTTCTCTCAAGGCTGATAGGCCGTAAAACTATCACACACTCTCTCTCTCTCTCTCTCTCTCTCTCTCTCTCTCTCTCTCTCTCTCTCTCTCTCTCTCTCTCTCTTTCTCTCTCTCACACGCACACTCACACACACACACACACACACACACACACACACACACACACACACACACAGAGCTAGAGTCATACATTAATTTCTCCCCCATCATGCCTGAATGAGATGAAGTATTCCAGCTCAGGAACTGTGATAACCTTGTGAATTGCTTCAAAAATATATCAGCCTGCACTCCTATTTGAATCACTCATCTGTGAATATTGCATGGATGAAGGCACGTACGTGTTGTTTGAATGTTTCATAGCCATGGGGTAGGTTAGCACATATATTACTATATGTGTGTTGAAGGCATTGCCAGCCATTTAGTCCTGAAGGAGGCGTTGAAACATAGACAGTGGGGAAACAATTTCATCAGTTTATATTGCTGTGCCACTTTGCCATTAATTGCATGAACTGTTGGCTAAAATAACGGAATAGGGTAATACTGCACTGGCTCCAGATGGTCTCATAGCTTAGTTGTGTGGAGAAAAATCAATACCTGAGCACAATTTCCCATGGCAGCCATTGAACCACTGACATTCTGTATTTATGTGCCTGCCAGTTCTGTTGATGTGTTATTGATTCAAGCACATACGGTTAAGGTGTCAGATTTGTGCCGTTTTGAACAAAATGAATCTAGATATGCCATGGAGCACCTGGCTGCTCGGTTTTCTCTAATGGATGCTCCGTGCACAGGGATGTAAAAAATACATCATATTTACTTTGCACGTGCATTCGTGAGATTGTGTGAGAATGGCTGCAGCGTCATTTAGCAGCTTCCATCTGGGCTGGTCTTGCATAGTTATCTCCCTTGAATGTCCAGTTATTCTGCTTTCAACATTTAAGACAAAAGGTAGAGGGTGTGTGTGTGTGTGTGTGTGTGTGTGTGTGCGCGCGTGTGTGTGCAGTGATAAGTGCATGAAGCGTGTTTCTGCAAGATGGTTGTGTGTTCTTGTAACTGTATCTCCCATTTTAGATCTAGTTTCAGGAAATTTGTGTTCGTCGTTGCTATCAGGTTGTTTCCATAGATTATTATACATGTACTCTATAATATGGAAACCAATGGTGGTGCATGTAGGCAAACAAAAGGATTTACATTAGTGTGTCCATCTACCCTGGTGTCTTAGTATTATTTTCCTTTATCTAAATCTGTCTTGCACATGCTCTTTGGAATTGTGTATGGTTCTTTGCCTCCCATAACTTCCACCCACACTTCCTCCCCACCCCCCACCCCCACCCCACCCCACCCCCCCTAGCCAATGTGCTTTTAGTGATTCTTTGTCATATTTGGTTTGTGAGTTTTGGCTGAAGACTTACAATATATCTTGGAAGAACAAAAATGTTTAAAGCTACTCAAAATGATCACGTTTTATTGCAGAAAAGAAGTTGAACTAGCTCCATTTATTTCTAAATTTGACATTTCACTGTGGGATAACTAAGCGTGTTTTGTCTTTGCAGCATTGCTTCACCATCACCTACAAGAGTGAGGGACAGAGACAGTACGACCTCCGAAGCGACTCGGAAGCCGAATGCAATGCCTGGATCGATGCAATCAAGAGAGCCAGGTACATATCTGCTTTGACCCTGACCCTGGCTGTATAAGTGTGACTGTTGTATACATGTTAGCACTACTTACAAAAATATAGATTTCAAGGATGAAAGTTGAAACAAATGCTCTTTTCTTTTGCACATATTCCCCCCGTGGGATCGGGGTAAGAATTTAACCACCATGTCTCCCTCAGCGATTCGTAAGAGGCGAATAACTAGGGACACCGTGACTGGATTACGTTTACTCTAAACTGTTCCAGTGATTTTCATGCTTAATGGCCTTACATAACCTACAAAGGCTGATAGGCCGTAAAACACCACCCATCCATCCATCCATCCATTTTTGCACATATCCTTTTAACTGTCCAGCAAAACATAGCAAAACCTATACTGAAAGTACGCACACTTGAACAAAGAACCAATCCATGTCATTATTTTAGGACAATGTTAATGCCAATATTTTTGTGTGGTAATTTTTGGAAAGCACATTTCACAACCAACTCCATCACTGGCAGCATATGCTGTGACAAAAAGGGTCAGGGTTCATATGTAATATCCCATACCACCTTTCTACCTCCCTGGCTGCCATTCCTGTCACCCCTAGCTGCCAGCGAAGGAGGGCCCCATCCCATGGAGTGTCCTTTCTCAAACCCCCTGTGGGTTCGGGGTAAGAAATGACCCACTGCGTCTCCCTACACGATTCGTAAGAGGCGAATGACTAGGGACACTGTGACTTGATTTGCGTTAACTCTAAACTGCTCTAGTGATTATCGTGCTTAGTGACCTTACATAGCCTTCAAAGGCTGATAGGCCGTAAAACACTATCCATCCATCCATCCTTTCTCAAACCCCCCCTGTGGGTTTGGGGTAAGAATTGACCCACTGCGTCTCCCTACGGGACTCATAAGAGGCGAATAACTAGGGACACCTTGACTTGATTTGCATTTACTCTCAACTGTTCTTGCGATTTTCATGCTTAGTGGCCTTACATAGCCTGTGGAGGCTGATAGGCAGTGAAACTTATGCTCCCTATAGCAGTGTTGGTCAGGAATGAGAATATGCACTTTGTCTTCCCAAGCAATCAGTAGAACTAGAAAGTCAAGGTCTAGGGAACTCGAGACTTGACTGCCCCTTGATTTCTTCAGCTCCAGTAGTTTTGTAGTCTTACAAAGGCTGAGACTCATTCATTCATCTGTTCATTAATTCATTTATTCATCCATTCACTCATTCATTCATTCATTCATTCATACATTTATTCTGCGATCCCTTGATGCTATACCCATATCACAACATTTGAAGAACTTGATTTTGCTGCAATATGTCATGGGCAACTGTTATATTCTACAGTGTTTTTGCCTGTCTGGTCTGTAATTACTCCCAAGTTGATCCATGGCACACTGATGCTGAAGGACTGAGAGCAGTGATCGGATGCTGAGCAAAGCAACCTACTGAGAAAAACGCACAGAGCAAAGTTGTGCTAAAAGTGAACTTGCTCGTCTGCTGAACAAATTTCCCTAGATACCACCCAGCACAGAAATTCAATTATTCTAATCGCATTTTGGGTCTGGCAGCATCTCCACTCAATTCTCTTTGCTTCCTATGCAGCAAACAGTTTTCGCACCTCGGCAATTTTCTTGTCTAGCAATGAAGTAAAGTTTTCAGACAACATGGCAGGCATTCTGATTCACTCATTTTTCAAATCTTCATTCACTCAAAATGTCCAAGTGTGGACAGCGTCCAGTGAACATCTGACAAAACAAAGTTCCCATCATGTGCAAACTTATCTGCACATGTGCATATATACCACTCTACACATTCACACTCCCTTCACTGTGTTGAGGATGTTCTTTCAGCAGGGACAACCCCATTCTGTGAACCAGAGTCAGTAGTGACTCTAGCATAGTTCACGATGAATGCGTAATAGACTTGACCTTTTGTATTACAGCATTGTGCCAAAAATAGCTCGTTCTGGATGCTATTTCCCCCCCGCTTTTTTACAGAAATCACTTTATTTTTTTAAATAAACACTTGTTTATTGCCTCAACAAGCATAAGTTATGAGTTTTGTGCAAAATACTCTTAAAACTGCTTTAACGGTGTATGTCAGGGAACAGTGGGTTATCTATCCCACAAGCCTCTTGTGTGACCTCCTCATGCATATTTCGGACGGAATCCTTCCATAATGTGATATGAACTGTGCTAGAGACTCGCTGGCAGGCGAAGTCTCTAGTGGACTAGAATGGGACAACCCCACATGTATAACAACTGAGGGTGCTAGAGGGCATCAGACCATTAAGACCCAACCATGTGTTCCAGCCACCCTGGAAAATCTAGAGTCCAACCCACATGCACTGAAGAACTAACAGCCAAATCCTTTATCCAACACCCAAAACCATCTCTATGTTCTTCTATCATTCGAAAGAGAAAGAAAGAATGAAAGAAAAAATTGAATCGGCATTACTTTTTTTTAGGACATTGAATGAGATGGAAGCACTATACCTCTCTTATATCTGTCCTTGCACACACAGGCTTGCACCTGCACATGCACACACACATGCATGCACACATGCAAGCATGCACATGCACATATGCAAGCATGCACATGCACACATGCAAGCATGCACGTGCAAGCATGCACCTGCACACACACAAGCATAAACACACACACATGAACACCTGCACACATGCACACACACACACATGCATGCACACACACACACACACACACACACACACACACACACACACACACACACCACACACACCTACAGATCTGCTGACACAAACAAATACAGTAAGTGACACTACAAAATTTGAATGAAGGCACGATCTCAATGACGGGTACTGGCACTGCATGTGTGCACTGTCTGCAGCTACAGCAAGGTGCTGGAGCAGAAGGAGGAGCTGGAGCAGAAACATCTGCACCTGCTGCAGATTCTGGACAGTGAGCGCCAGGCCAAGTGGCACTATGTCCAGCAGACAGAGGAACTCTCCGCAGAGGTTGCCAAGCTTAAGGCTGAGGTCAGTAGGCTTCAACAGGGCATAGGTGGGTGGGTGGATGGGTGGGTGGATGGATGGGTGGATGATTAGACTGATGGGTGGATGGATGAGAGAGTGGGTGGGTGGATGGATGGGTGGATGGATGGTTGGATGGGTGGATGGATGGATGGATGGGTGGATGATTGGACTGATGGGTGGATGGATGAGAGAGTGGGTGGGTGGGTGGGGGGTGGGGGATTGGAGTCTTGGACTGATGGATGGGTGGGTGGGTAGGTGGATGGTTGGATGGGTGATTGGACTGATGGATGGATGGATGGGTGGATGGATGGGTGGGTGGGTGGACAGATGATAGGGTGAATGGGTAGGTGGGTGGATGGATAGATGGATGGATAGATGGATGGGTGGGGTGGGGGGTGGGAGATTGGAGTCTTGGACTGATGGATGGGTGGGTGGATAGGTGGATGGTTGGATAGGTGATTGGACTGATGGATGAATGGATGGATGGGTGGGTGGGTGGGTGGACAGATGATAGGGTGGATGGGTAGGTGGGTGGATGGGTAGGTGGGTGGGTGGGTGGACAGATGATAGGGTGGGTGGGTGTGTGGGTGGACAGATGGATGGGTGGGTGGGTGTGTGGGTGGACAGATGGATGGGTGGATAGGTGAGGAGATTGATGAGAGAGAAAATTGATGAGAGAGAAGATGGACTGATGGACAGGATGATGGATGGGTCAAAGGATAGGTGGATGGTGAAGATTGGTTGGAAGGATGGATAAATGAAAAGATTTATTTTGGGGCTGGTGCATCAGTGAATAAATGAATGGGTGTACGGATGAATGGATGGGTGGGTGGAAAAATCTGGTGTTGTCTTTACACTTTCGCCTGCTATTCCTATACCCAGTCACACATGCTTGCAAAGAAGTAAACTTCCCCAATCCTCATCTTCCTCCCCCACCCCCTATCTCAGAAAGTCATGTATTTCCTGATGTTTGAGACAGTATAAAGGACATCAAGAAATACACATCTTTATGAGGCACACTATCATGAGAAACTCACAATCATGTACTTCATTTGACTCTGCTCTTTCAAAAAGCAAGTGTGTTTTGGGAATTCACCACTCAGCAAATTAGAAAAGAGAAGAGCTAATAAGTGGATTTTAAGGCAACCAAAAAATAAGTTGTAGTCAAGATAACATGGCAACAAATATGCTTAAGGTTTGTATGTAGGACTGACTTTTCGTTTTTATGATTCTTTATTTGCAAAATTCATGTTTAGGCCACATTGAGACTGCACACATTTGTGTGTGCATATTATATGCGTGTATTTTTTTTAAAGTCTGCATACAGTAAAATTGTCTGAACATAGATAAAATTTGTTATGTTCGAGGTAGTCCCATCGGAAGCACCAATGAATAGGTGAAAGCTATTGACCTCTCCCAGTGTCTCAGCTGAGGGCAGCTAGCACAGATGAAGTAACTTAGCAAGGGCATGGTTGATAAATTCCGATCTAAGAGGGGGAGGACTAGAGGACGGGGATATGAGAGGAGACAGAGGGGTTTTGTCTGAGAGGCAGGTTAGCAGGGAAAAGCAGCCAGGGTTGGAGAAGGGTGGGATGCGGCATTCCATGGTTCTCTCCTCAGCCTCCACTCCCTTGTTGAAAACATGTCTTTTGATAGGCAGAGATAGGCAAGCGTGCTTTGGGGTTGGAGGATGAGCAGGCGCAGTGCCGTGGTTCAATCTCTGGGATGGGAAAATTCAGGGTTTTCTTTTAATATCATTTCCCAGAAGGTAGAGATTTTTTTTAAGGCGGTAGAAAGTCATAAGGGGCGCTGGCAGCAAATGTTCACACAACGCTCAACTTTTCTTGGCCCACAATCTGACTTTCCGAGTACTTGCTAGGAACGCTTCTCTCTGAATGTTTTCATCAAGATCAAGTATCGATGCAAACCATCACCATCAATGCAAATCATCACCATCAATGCAAACCATCACCATCAATGCAAATCATCACCATCAATGCAAATCATCACCATCAATGCTAATCAATGCAAATCATCACCATCAATGCAAATCATCACCATCAATGCAAATCATCACCATCAATGCAAATCATCACCATCAATGCTAATCAATGCAAATCATCACCATCAATGCAAATCATCACCATCAATGCAAATCAATGCAAATCATCACCATCAATGCAAATCATCACCATCAATGCAAATCAATGCAAATCATCACCATCAATGCAAATCATCGCAAATCATCACCATCAATGCAAACCATCACCATCAATGCAAATCATCACCATCAATGCAAATCATCACCATCAATGCAAATCATCACCATCAATGCAAATCATCACCATCAATGCAAATCATCACCATCAATGCAAATCATCACCATCAATGCAAATCATCACCATCAATGCAAATCATCACCATCAATGCTAATCAATGCAAATCATCACCATCAATGCAAATCATCACTACCCTTGCCTTGCACTGCACTGGTCAAGGTATAAATTTATGTGAATGGAGAAATGACAGATTACAGATCATCAAGGGTGTACAGTTTTGGTGTCATTCTTGTGAATTTTGGTTCCTTGAAGCAAAAATGCGGTTGTTCTTTTCAGCTTCAGAAATTCAAGAAAGAAGTGGAAGAAAACCACAAAGTGGATGATGAAACAGATGAAATAAAGAAAATCAAGAAGGTGAGTGGGTTGTTGTTGTTTATTTGTCGTGGTCAGCTTTTATTTACACAATGTTACATGGCTAACAAGTAATTTAGAGAACTATTTCAGTAATTGCCATGATTTCCAATGAATAGTTGAGTAAATGTCATAGAATATGAGAGATATAATTGTTCGTTTGTTGTGGACATTGATGATACAAACATAATTTGCTCGCTCTCTCACACACACACACACATGCACACACACACACACACACACACACACATGCATGCATGCAAATGCTCACACACACACACATATATGCATGTACACACACATCCATGTACACACACACACACACACATATGCGTGTACACACACACACACAAACACACACACTTACACACACACTTACACACTTGTACACACATTTGCATGTACACACATATACACACATGCATGTACATACACACAAACATATGCTTGTACACACACACACACACATGCATGCATGCAAATGCATGCACACACACACATGCATGCATGCTTGCAAATGCACTCATACACACGCACACACACTCACACACACGCGCGCGCGCTCACACACACACACACACTCATACACACTCACACACACATATGCATGTACACACACACACACATATGCATGTACACACACACACATGCATGTACACACACACATGCACATACACACACACATATGCATGTACACAGACACACACACATGCATGCATGCATGCAAATGCACACACACACACACACATACATACACGATTTGTAAGAGGCTAATAATTAGGGACATTGTGATTGTGACTTCATTTGTGCTTACTCTAAATTATTCTAGTGATTTTCATGCTCATTGGCCTCACATAGCCTACAATGACTAATAGGCTGTATAACTCCCTCCCTCCCTCCCTCCCCCGTCCCCCTGTGGGTTCAGGGTAAGAATTGACCCATCATGTCTCCCTACATGATTCATAAGAGGCAAATAACTAGCAAAACCACACTGTTCTAGTGATTTTTGTGCTTAATGGCCTTACATAGCCTAGAAAGGCTGATAGGCCGTCAAACATTTTCCCTCCCTCCCTCCCTCCCTCCCTCCCTCCCTCCCTCCTTGACCCACTGCCTCTCCCTATGTGATTCGTAAGAGGCGAATAATTAGGGACATTGTGACTTGATTTGCGTTTACTCTAAACTGTTCAAGCGATTTTCTTGTGTAATGGCCTTACATAGCCTAGCAAGGCTAATAGGCCGCAAAACTCCCTCCCTCCCTCCTATTGTTGTTGTTGTTATCATCATCATTGTCATCGTCATCATCATCATCGTCATCATCGTCGTCGTCCGTCGTCGTCCGTTGTCGTCCGTCGTTGTCGTCATGATCACCATTATGATCATCATCATCATCATAATGATTAATTACAATTGTGGTCTGGATTGCAGGTACAGAGTTTCTTTCGAGGCTGGCTGTGCCGTAGGCGCTGGAAGCAGATAGTGGAGCTGTACATCCGATCGCCGCACGCCGAGAGCATGAGGAAGCGCAACAGCATTGTGTTCAACATGGTGGAGTGTGAAGAGGAGTACAACCGACAGCTCTCCTGCCTCGTGACCTGCTTCCTGCGACCTCTCAAGATGGCTGCCAGCTCCAAGAAGCCACCCATCTCTCATGAAGATGTCAACTCCATCTTCCTCAACAGGTGAGCAGGAAATGTTCCCTTTTGGTTTGGAGTGATGAGCAGTCTTGGTGTATTGTTTGGAAGATATTGCACATTGATAGCTTGGTGCATTTACTGGATGTTTCTCTTGTAGATGCCAAACAAATTTATGCTTAAAAATATGGAGAATAACTCCATGGCATGTATAGTTTTGACAGTCACCAAAGTTATGTCATGTATAGATATTCGGATACATATCCTGACTTTTTTACACCACATACAAGATTTTGATTGTGATGAAGAGAGACATTTAGATTTCTGTGGCCGAACACTGTTGTCCAGCAACAGAAAAGCACAAATAGGAGAAAATTGTTGGTGTTAGTCTGCCTTTCTGTGTTGAACCGTGTTTGCCACTAGACCAGAGCAAGTCAGAAATAGCTGCACTAGACTGTGGTTCATCTACTAAGATGTCACAACTCTAATCCCTAGCTGTGTGCTGGGGGTAAGAATAGAGCCACCCTGTCTCCCTACGGGATCAGTTTAAGGAGATTAACTAGGGATATCAAGTCTTGGCTGATGATTTTTGTAGTCAAGTGGCCTTACATAGCCTAGAGAGGCTGATGGGCAGTAAAACTCCACTCTCTCATCATTGCCACAGCAGTAGGCGAGAAGGAGAAGGAATGAAGTGCTCAAACCACGCACTTTTTACCTCCTAGTCACCAGGCTCCTCATTTTATCACTCCCACCATCTCAACTCCCTGGGGAGCTTACAACCAGGCTACAGATGAATGTACCAAAATGAGCTTTCAATTTTTTTCCCCCAATTGATGCGTCTCCATACAGGATTTGTAAGAGGCAAATAAATAGGGACATCATGACTTGAATTGCGCTGACATGGAACTGTTCTAGTGATTTTTGTGTTTAATGGCCTACATAGCCTACAAAGGCTGATAGGCCACAAAAATCCATCCATCCCATCCATCCCTTTGGATGAAGAGTTGCAACATGAAGTAGAGCACCTTTGCATTTAATGAAGGGCAGAGACTTATTCATGACATGCTGTGACCTTGTCCCATTCCCCCTGTGGGTTCGGGGTAAGAATTGACCCACCGCGTCTCCCTACGCGATTCGTAAGAGGCGAATAACTTGGGACACCATGACTTGATTATGTTTACTCTAAACTGCTCTAGTGATTTTTCGTGCTTAATGGCCTTACATAACCCACAAAGGCTGATGGGCCGTAAAACACTGTCCGTCCGTCCTTGTCCCATTAGGGCCTTTTCAAAACACAACATGCAACGGAAAGGAAGCGTGTCACAGCTGTTGCCGCAGGAGTAACCAAAGCTTTCAAGCCACATCTGTTGTATGGCTTTTGTGCAGCATCCATGAATGAGAAGTGAAATATTTTCCGGGAATAACTCTACAACACAGTGTGTCAGTCACATGCCTGGATAACAGAGCGGGAATTTCAATTAACTTTCACGATTATGTCATTTACCTTCATCAAAAGCATATGGCTTTCCCACTGTTATGCTAAAATATTCTTTTTTTATTTCAGTGAGACTCTGCTGTTTCTGCACCAGATATTCCTGAAGGGCCTGACTGCCAGACTGGAAAACTGGCCCACCATGGTACTAGGTCAGTGGGTGCACGCACCACGCAGCTGATGATGAACCCTCGTGGGTTGGGGTTCAGAAAGCACACCTCCCTGTAAGATTTGTAAAAGGCAATTAAACAGGGAAATCAACATTTGACTATTGCTTACTCTGACAAGCTCAATGGTCAATGACTTACATAGTCTACAAAGGCTGATAGGCCATACTACTCCGTCCGTCCCTTCATTCCTCCCTCCCTCCCTTCATCCCTCCCTCCCTCTATCTGTCCGTCCCTCCATCTGTCTGTCCCTCCCTCCCTCCCTCCATCCATCCATCCCTCCCTCCCTCCCTACCTCCCTCCCTCCCTCCCTCCCTCCCTCCCTCCGTCCCTTCATCCCTCCCTCCCTCTATCTGTCCGTCCCTCCATTGGTCCCTCCCTCCCTCCCTCCCTCCCTCCCTCCCTCCCTCCCTCCCTCCCTCCCTCCCTCCCTCCACCATCCCTCCCTCCCTCCCTCCCTCCCTCCCTCCCTCCCTCCCTCCATCCCTCCCTCCATCCCTCCCTAATCCCTCCCTCCCTCCCTCCCTCCCTCCATCCCTCCCTCCGTGCCTTCATCCCTCCCTCCCTCTATCTGTCCGTCCCTCCATTGGTCCCTCCCTCCCTCCATCCATCCATCCATCCCTCCCTCCCTCCGTCCCTTCATCCCTCCCTCCCTCTATCTGTCGGTGCCTCCATTGGTCCCTCCCTCCCTCCCTCCCTCCATCCATCCATCCATCCCTCCCTTACTCCCTCCCTTACTCCCTCCGTCCCTCCATCCATCCCTCCCTCCATCCCTCCCTCCCTCCCTCCCTCCCTCCCTCCCTCCCTCCCTCCCTCCCTCCCTCCCTCCCTCCCTCCCCTCCCTCCCTCCCTCCCTCCCTCCCTCCCTCCCTCCCTCCCTCCCTCCCTCCATCCCTCCCTCGATCCCTCCCATCCCTCCCTCCCTCCCTCCCTCCTCCCTCCCTCCCTCCCTCCCTCCCTCCCTCCATCCCCTCCCTCCCTCCCTCCCTCCCTCCCTCCCTCCCTCCCTCCCTCCCTCCCTCCCTCCCTCCCTCCCTCCCTCCCTCCCTCCCTCCCTCCTCCCTCCCTCCCTCCCTCCCTCCCTCCCTCCCCTCCCTCCCTCCCTCCCTCCCTCCCTCCCTCCCTCCCTCCCTCCCTCCCTCCCTCCATCCCTCCCTCCCTCCCTCCATCCCTCCCTCCATTACTCCCTCCCTCCCTCCATCCATCCATCCATCACTCCCTCCCTCTCTTCCTCCCTCCCTCCCTCCATCCATCCATCCATCCATCCATCCTTGCAGTATGTTTATTTTTCCAGGTAACCTGTCCCCCTGTGGGTTGGGGGTAAGAGAACGGACCCACTGCACCTCCCTACTTGATTTCCAAAAGGCAAATAACTAGGGAGGTCATGGCTTGATTTTGCTTTCACTGATGTTGTTAGCAATGGCCTTACATAGCCCACAAAGGCTGATGGACTGTAAATTCCAATTAATTAATTCATTCATTCTTCATTCATTCATTCATTCTATCTTCCATTCCAGGTGACCTGTTTGACATGCTGCTGCCAATGCTGAGCATCTACCAGGAGTACGTGCGCAACCACCACTACAGCCTGCAGGTGCTGGCCGAGTACAAACAGAAGCCGGAGTTCAACAACCTGCTCAAGCGCTATGAGGAGAAGCCCGCCTGCGAGAGCCGCACACTGGAAACCTTCCTCACCTACCCTATGCACCAGGTCTGCAGTGCTGGTGGGGGTGGAAGCGCAGGAGAATGGGGGGAAGGAAGAAGCATGGGCCAGGGAGAAGAAGAAAGATGAGATAGGAGGAGGAGGAGGAGATGATGATGATGAAGGTGGGTCAGGAGGAGGATGTGAGAGGAGGATTAGGAGAAGAATGGAGGAGGTTGAGGGAAAAGGAAAGGGTTAAGGAGAGGGAGGGAGAGGGGGAGAAATTGATTGATTATTAATTGATTAAACTTTATTTTTCAAGGGAAATACATGAATTAGGCATAACTGCCTATCTTACATCCAGCCCTTGTTAAAACAAGAAAACAAACAAACAAATCCAATCCCATCCCCCCACCCCTACCCACCCAATCACCCTCTATCCCACACAAAATTCACACAATATCACAGGTTTCAAGCAATTCATGGGAACAAAATACCACTTTAAAAATAAGCACAAAGTGAATTTAGAATAAAATGAAAGTATCTAGGGTGACTGCATAAGAAAAGTGTGTAGTTTCAATTTAAATTTCTCTAAAGATTTTGCAATTTTAAGAGAATTGGATAGTGTGTTCCACATAGTAGCCCCTGAATAAGATAGGCTATGTTTAAACAAATCAATCCTAGGTTGTGGTATTATAAAGTTATGTACACGAATATTTGAATGTTGGAATAAGTTTATCAAATAATCAGGCACATCACAATCATTAATTCTTTTCATTAAGACACATTTATTGAATTGTAAATGCTTATGAAAAGGCAATATGTTAAGTTCTTTCATTTTGTTATTTGTAGATAATGAACTATGTCATCATAAGCTTAGATGCTCTTTGATACAATTACTTCAGCCTTTTCAAGTTAGCTTCACTACAGCCATTCCAAATTGTTGATGCATAATTAACATGAGATAAGATATGAGCATGAAAGAAGATTTTACAAGTTTGAACGTGAACAATATATCTCAATTTGGAGAGAATAAATAGATAAATTGATATTTTTTTACAAATATAATCAATGTGTGATTGCCATCCTAAATGATCATCAATTATTACACCAAGAACTTTGTGCTCAGCAATTTTTTTTAATTCTCCAAGAATCAAGAACAAGATAAAGAGATAAAGGATATATTTGATGTTTTTGTCTCGTAGTTATCACCATATATTTCGTTTTGGAAGGATTAATGACCATATGATTCAAAGAGCACCAGGAACGTATTTCATCCAGGCTCCCTTGAAGTTTAACTGCCACACATTCAGTCCTGACACCCTGACCGACGTTGAATAAGTGTTACAATTCCTCAGCAAACATATCACATGAAACCATCTTTATCAGAGATATGTAATGGTAGATCAATGATGGAATAGGCCAGAACAAAAGAGGACCTAAGACAAAACCTTGTGGAGCACACCCACTTGCAAATGGCCACAAAAAGAAAGAACATGTCCATTAAAAATAGACATACTGCTGTCCGTCTTTTTAAGAATGATTGAAAGAGATTCACTGTGTTTCCAACGCCCCAGGTGTAGATATTGCGATAATTTTTCAAAGAAATTCATTGTCAGATGGTAACCAGGCTCCAAACGCCTTTATCTTCTTAAGATCACACGGAAAGAATGGACCAACCAATCAACTGCGGGCCCTACCTAAATCCGGCACAAAGCCAAGAATCAATCAATCAATCTCGAGTTACCGTTGCTGTGTTGGCATGAATGTGTTGTGAAGGACCGGAAACGCCGATTGAAGAGAAATACAGTAGATTCATGTCTTATCCAGACGTACGTACCATCAAATGAACTTGCGAACATGTTTTCAAGTGGCCTTTGCTAGTCTCAGATAGTACATTGAAATTGCGGTCTAAAATCATCAATATTCAAAGGGGTCTCATTTTTGACTCACATGCGAAAACACAAAAGTGAGGACGTACTCAACCGTTTCGTCCGTACCGCGCAGTGACGCAACCAGTAAAGACCTTTAATGTAGGATTTTTCTGGAGACTTAAGTCTATCAACACCCAAATTGGCATGAGGTATATGATGACAAGGCCTCAAAAAACATACACAGTGACTTGACCTTGCTACAAGGCAGGTCGCAGGGCAAAAAATGCTCTATAAAAAACAGCATTTTCACATTTTCCCAATTTTCTTGAAGTTTTTGGAGATCGGAGACCTCACCTATATAGATATATAGGGCAAAGTAAGCCCTATCTTTTGGTACCAGTTTGGTTGACCTTGCTTCAAGGTCAAGGTCACAGGAGCTCTTCAAAGTTGGATTGTATACATATTTTGAAGTGACCTTGACCCTGAACTATGGAGGATAACTGTTTCAAACTTAATAATTATGTGGGGCACATGTCATACTTTCATCATGAGACACATTTGGTCATATATCGTCAAGGTCACTTTGACCCTTATGAAATGTGACCAAAATGGGGTAGTGAACCACTAAAAGTAACCATATTTCATGGTAGAAAGTGCCAATAAGCACCATTGTGCTTCCTATGTCTTGAATTAACAGCTTTGTGTTGCATGACCTTGGATGACCTTGACCTTGGGTCAAGGCCACATGTATTTGGTAGGAAAAATGTGCAAAGCATTTCTTAGTGTATGATGTCATTGCTATGTGTAGTTATTTTTGATAAAGGAATAACTTTCCCTATTTTCCATTCATCAGAGAAAGTGTGATTGATGATACACAAGTTATATATATGAGTGAGAGATTCAATAATGTATGGAATAGAAAATTGCAAAATAAAGGTGTTAATGCCATCATTACCAACTGATTTCTTATTCATCTTCTCATGAAATATGCCAACTTCATGAATGCCAAGAAGTGGTATATCAAATTCTTTAGGCAGACAATCTTCCTTAGCAAAAATCACTCAAAATCAATTCTCCGGAAAGGTTACTTTGTACATTGACAGTCTGTAATAATTTTTGGGCCACAGAAAGAAAGTGAGCATTGCATTCATCAACATTAACTGTCAAAGATGCTACAGCAGATTTAACTTTGTTTTAATTAGTAATGGTATTGATGGCTTTCCACACCGAAGCCGTATCCTTATTATCTTTTATAATCCTTTGAAAATATTCATTTTTAGCTTTTCTTACCAGACTCTTAACAAAATTATGCTGTTTTTTGTAAGCTGGGAACTCTCCATTTTTTCTTAATCGATCTCTCGCAGTCATTGCTAACATTACATCCTTTGTCATCCATGGTGGAAGCGTTGGATGATGTACACGTTTCTTTTTCATAGGAGCATGTTTGTCAATAACTGATAGGAAAAGACTATACCAAAGTTTCAGTGCATTGTTAGGGTTTGCAACATTAACTACACTATAAAATGGAGTATTCTGTAAAGCTAAGCAGAACGCTTCT
>JAWQFJ010033217.1:0-7500 GCA_034096865.1 Theodoxus fluviatilis
CCCACCTCCTCTCTCTCTCTCACTGTTCTCTCCCTGATCTGTTCTCAGAAGACAAATTCGCAATACATTATCAGGCATCATGCTATGGACCTAGTTTCCACGCTTTCAATCTGGCGTATAGACAGTGAGAACGGCCTACAGTGTGTCATTTGTGATATGTGCTCCATCCACTACAACTATGAGCTTACTTACAGGCCACCCCTTGTTTGAACTATCGAGGGAGTTCCAGGCTGATTGGGGGCTGGGGGAGTAGGGAGGAACCCAATAGTGTAACACCAAAGGCTTTGGACCTAACAGTATGTTATGTTTTAAACATTTGGCAATAGATTTCTTCAGACAAATTGTTTTATTTGTATGTGTCATTGTCAGTTGAATATACAAGAATCCCTCAATTTACCATCTATGTGTGCTTCTATGGTTACCATATCTACCCATTGCTGTCTCAGACTTTCTAAGAAATTGTACAAACTGTATAAACTTGCGATAGTCAATTCCGAACTACTCGACTTTCTCTACCCTCTCTCTATCTCACTCTCTCTCCATCAGTCAACCTCTGCCTTTTCCTCTCCACTGTCTCCTCTCATCTCTCCATACTCTCTCTCTCTCTCTCTACTACTCGTCTCTCTCTGCTCGGCTCTCGCTCCTCCCTCCCTCCCTTCTCACCAGCCCTCTGTCGGCCCACCAACAACACCAACCCTATCGCTAATTTCATTATCTCTTCCATTCCTCCCTTTCTCCCAGCTTCGCCCCCCCCCTCTCTCTTCTCTCCCTCTGTACTCCACTCTCTTCTCTCTCTCCTCTCTCTCTTCTCTTCTGCCACGCTCTCTCTCATCTCCTCTCTCTCTAACATAGTCTCTCTCTTCTTACACACATCGACTGAATATTTTCGCTCAATCAAGGGACCGGAATGAAGAATAGGGCCACTCACCTGCCTAATCCACCGCCCCCCTCATAGTAGTCACCGTTAAACTCCACATGTCTCCACGGTTCGTTCGAGTTCATAGAAGACTACTTGTCACCATCCCCTTCATTAATCAGCATCATAGTACCCCACTCTTCTCTCCCTCTCTCTCTCTCCCTCATCGCTCTCTAATTCTCTCCATACACTTCCATCCTGCCGATCTTCCACTCGCGTCTCCTCACCAACGACTCCCTCCCCGCTCTCCCGCACTAGCTCTTACCTCCTCCCATCCAGACTATCCCCACACACACCCTCACTCACACAACCTTAGCCCAGTGGCTCTTCAATCATACTAAGGAAGGATATAACAAAATCAACACGAACGAATCACAAGCAATGGGCGCCCATATCGCATTGTAATTACAACCAGGGAAGCGCAGGTAAGGAACAGAAAATTGCATGGATGAAAATAACCGCAAGGACAAATAATAAGATACCAACAGATACACAGAATCTTTTCTTACACGTAGGGACAACGGAAAATTATAGGATGTGATGAAAAAGACGAAAAAAACCGTCGATAGCCGGGACCAATATGACAGACGAAGGGGGGATGGAGAGAAGGGCCATGACTGTACAGTACAGCGCGACGAGAATCGCGGAATGAGCGAAAAATCAAAAGCTAGTGATATAGATCCAAGGAAGGCCACGCACAGATAAACTTGGCGCGCACGGTAAAACATGGGCTTGGGGTCAAAAAAATCGATGCATGGATAAGAACATGAATAGCACGTGTCGGCAGGAGTGACACGGGCAGAGATGATCTAAGGTGAATGGGAGCATGCAGCACTTTCTCCAAGCACACCTGTAAGTGAATGGGAGCATGCAGCACTTTCTCCAAGCACACCTGTAAGTGAATGGGAGCATGCAGCACTTTCTCCAAGCACACCTGTAAGTGAATGGGAGCATGCAGCACTTTCTCCAAGCACACCTGTAAGTGAATGGGAGCATGCAGCACTTTCTCCAAGCACACCTGTAAGTGAATGGGAGCATGCAGCACTTTCTCCAAGCACACCTGTAAGTGAATGGGAGCATGCAGCACTTTCTCCAAGCACACCTGTAAGTGAATGGGAGCATGCAGCACTTTCTCCAAGCACACCTGTAAGTGAATGGGAGCATGCAGCACTTTCTCCAAGCACACCTGTAAGTGAATGGGAGCATGCAGCACTTTCTCCAAGCACACCTGTAAGTGAATGGGAGCATGCAGCACTTTCTCCAAGCACACCTGTAAGTGAATGGGAGCATGCAGCACTTTCTCCAAGCACACCTGTAAGTGAATGGGAGCATGCAGCACTTTCTCCAAGCACACCTGTAAGTGAATGGGAGCATGCAGCACTTTCTCCAAGCACACCTGTAAGTGAATGGGAGCATGCAGCACTTTCTCCAAGCACACCTGTAAGTGAATGGGAGCATGCAGCACTTTCTCCAAGCACACCTGTAAGTGAATGGGAGCATGCAGCACTTTCTCCAAGCACACCTGTAAGTGAATGGGAGCATGCAGCACTTTCTCCAAGCACACCTGTAAGTGAAATGGGAGCATGCAGCACTTTCTCCAAGCACACCTGTAAGTGAATGGGAGCATGCAGCACTTTCTCCAAGCACACCTGTAAGTGAATGGGAGCATGCAGCACTTTCTCCAAGCACACCTGTAAGTGAATGGGAGCATGCAGCACTTTCTCCAAGCACACCTGTAAGTGAATGGGAGCATGCAGCACTTTCTCCAAGCACACCTGTAAGTGAATGGGAGCATGCAGCACTTTCTCCAAGCACACCTGTAAGTGAATGGGAGCATGCAGCACTTTCTCCAAGCACACCTGTAAGTGAATGGGAGCATGCAGCACTTTCTCCAAGCACACCTGTAAGTGAATGGGAGCATGCAGCACTTTCTCCAAGCACACCTGTAAGTGAATGGGAGCATGCAGCACTTTCTCCAAGCACACCTGTAAGTGAATGGGAGCATGCAGCACTTTCTCCAAGCACACCTGTAAGTGAATGGGAGCATGCAGCACTTTCTCCAAGCACACCTGTAAGTGAATGGGAGCATGCAGCACTTTCTCCAAGCACACCTGTAAGTGAATGGGAGCATGCAGCACTTTCTCCAAGCACACCTGTAAGTGAATGGGAGCATGCAGCACTTTCTCCAAGCACACCTGTAAGTGAATGGGAGCATGCAGCACTTTCTCCAAGCACACCTGTAAGTGAATGGGAGCATGCAGCACTTTCTCCAAGCACACCTGTAAGTGAATGGGAGCATGCAGCACTTTCTCCAAGCACACCTGTAAGTGAATGGGAGCATGCAGCACTTTCTCCAAGCACACCTGTAAGTGAATGGGAGCATGCAGCACTTTCTCCAAGCACACCTGTAAGTGAATGGGAGCATGCAGCACTTTCTCCAAGCACACCTGTAAGTGAATGGGAGCATGCAGCACTTTCTCCAAGCACACCTGTAAGTGAATGGGAGCATGCAGCACTTTCTCCAAGCACACCTGTAAGTGAATGGGAGCATGCAGCACTTTCTCCAAGCACACCTGTAAGTGAATGGGAGCATGCAGCACTTTCTCCAAGCACACCTGTAAGTGAATGGGAGCATGCAGCACTTTCTCCAAGCACACCTGTAAGTGAATGGGAGCATGCAGCACTTTCTCCAAGCACACCTGTAAGTGAATGGGAGCATGCAGCACTTTCTCCAAGCACACCTGTAAGTGAATGGGAGCATGCAGCACTTTCTCCAAGCACACCTGTAAGTGAATGGGAGCATGCAGCACTTTCTCCAAGCACACCTGTAAGTGAATGGGAGCATGCAGCACTTTCTCCAAGCACACCTGTAAGTGAATGGGAGCATGCAGCACTTTCTCCAAGCACACCTGTAAGTGAATGGGAGCATGCAGCACTTTCTCCAAGCACACCTGTAAGTGAATGGGAGCATGCAGCACTTTCTCCAAGCACACCTGTAAGTGAATGGGAGCATGCAGCACTTTCTCCAAGCACACCTGTAAGTGAATGGGAGCATGCAGCACTTTCTCCAAGCACACCTGTAAGTGAATGGGAGCATGCAGCACTTTCTCCAAGCACACCTGTAAGTGAATGGGAGCATGCAGCACTTTCTCCAAGCACACCTGTAAGTGAATGGGAGCATGCAGCACTTTCTCCAAGCACACCTGTAAGTGAATGGGAGCATGCAGCACTTTCTCCAAGCACACCTGTAAGTGAATGGGAGCATGCAGCACTTTCTCCAAGCACACCTGTAAGTGAATGGGAGCATGCAGCACTTTCTCCAAGCACACCTGTAAGTGAATGGGAGCATGCAGCACTTTCTCCAAGCACACCTGTAAGTGAATGGGAGCATGCAGCACTTTCTCCAAGCACACCTGTAAGTGAATGGGAGCATGCAGCACTTTCTCCAAGCACACCTGTAAGTGAATGGGAGCATGCAGCACTTTCTCCAAGCACACCTGTAAGTGAATGGGAGCATGCAGCACTTTCTCCAAGCACACCTGTAAGTGAATGGGAGCATGCAGCACTTTCTCCAAGCACACCTGTAAGTGAATGGGAGCATGCAGCACTTTCTCCAAGCACACCTGTAAGTGAATGGGAGCATGCAGCACTTTCTCCAAGCACACCTGTAAGTGAATGGGAGCATGCAGCACTTTCTCCAAGCACACCTGTAAGTGAATGGGAGCATGCAGCACTTTCTCCAAGCACACCTGTAAGTGAATGGGAGCATGCAGCACTTTCTCCAAGCACACCTGTAAGTGAATGGGAGCATGCAGCACTTTCTCCAAGCACACCTGTAAGTGAATGGGAGCATGCAGCACTTTCTCCAAGCACACCTGTAAGTGAATGGGAGCATGCAGCACTTTCTCCAAGCACACCTGTAAGTGAATGGGAGCATGCAGCACTTTCTCCAAGCACACCTGTAAGTGAATGGGAGCATGCAGCCCTTTCTCCAAGCAAACCTGTAAGTGAATGGGAGCATGCAGCACTTTCTCCACGCACACCTGTAACTGTAAGTGAATGGGAGCATGCAGCACTTTCTCCAAGCACACCTGTAAGTGAATGGGTGACCTAAAGACTCGACCTCATCTCCGTCTTCCACCTACCAACACCCACAAAAAATTGCACTCATGCACATACGCACGCACGCGCGCGAACACACACACACACACAGACCTACACACACACACACACACACACACACACACACACAGACACATGTGCGTACACATACACAGTCATACACACAAACATACACATATACACAGACGTACGTCACACACATACACAGACATACGTACACACACACACACACACATTTACACAAACGCGCACGCACACACTCACACACACGTATATACACACACGTATAAACACCCACCCACAAACACAAACACGCACGCACGCACGCACGCACACACACACGCACGCACACGAACACACACACACTAATACACAAACATAAAAAATATATGCACTCACGCACATATGCACACACACACGTACAGACACATACACACGTATGTACGTGCACACACACGCACGCACGCACACACACACACACACAAACACACACGTACACACATACACACGCACACACCCACCCACACATGCACACACACACACATGCACACACATACACACACACACGTACACACACACACACACACACACACGTACACATACCACAACTTGGGGCAGGAAGACGAGGTCATGGAAATTCTGGGTCAGACGCCAGTGCCCCAGGCCATGCATGAGGACGTTGTTGGGGTCGTTGCTCTGGTTGCTATGGTACTCGTACATCATCTCCATGCCCGGATGCTGGGCCTCACCCTGCAGGAAGTGACGTCACATGTCCTCAATGACGTCACATGGCGTCAAATGACGTCACACGTCAACGTCATCCATACACGTCATCCATCAAACATACGCTCTAGGTAAAAGTTAATATCTGTATAATTGTGTATAATTTTTACGATTCTGGTGTAAAAGCTGCATAGTTGTATGCATGTGTAGGGGCGTGGATTCATGCATACTTTTGTACACCGAGGTAGAGTTTGCAACTTGCCTTTGCATGCAAGTCTGTGTGGAAGTGCAACACCAGAAAGTTACTGCCGCCATTAACACCAGTACTAACACGATCTTGTCATCATCATCGCCGTCGTCATCATCGGCGGCGGCGGCGAGGACGGGTCTATCAGTACAGTACCATCGCCATTTTGTCGTTATCATTGTCGTCATCATCGTGGTCTTAGTGTCGCCGGCGTCTTCAATATCTCCGTTATCACCATTATCATTGTCGGCAGTCACCTGGTCTTTTTCATCGTCGTGAGTGCCACAGCCACTTTCGAGGTCAACATTGCAACAGTCATCGTTGCAATCGTCGTTGTCCTAACAAGAACGGTTTGCCGTTCCTCTCGTGATTTAATCGTCATCCTTGTCGTTTTTATCTCCCTCCTCGTCATTCTCGTCCTCATCACATTAGCAGTTGTCGTCATCGTCGCTGTGATAATCGTCGCCGTTGTCACTGCCGCTATCGTCATCATCATGACTGTGGTTATCACATCATCACTGTGGTCATCGTCGTAATCGTCGCTCGCGGTCATCATCGCTATGGTTATCGCCATCATCACTTTGGTTATCGTCGTCATCGTCTCTGTGATTATCGCCATCAGTACTGTGGTTATTGTCGTCATCGTCACTGAGGTTACTGTCGTCATCGTCACTGAGAATATCGCCGTCATCGTCGTCATGGTTATCCTTGTCATCGTTGCTGTAATTATCGCCGTCATCATCACTGTGGTCATTGTCATCGTCTCTGTGGTTATCGTCATTGTTGTTGTGGTTATCGACGTCATCATCACTGTGATCATCGCCGTCATCATCACTGTAGTCGTCGTCATTGTCTCTGTGGTTATCGTCATCATCGCTGTGGTTATCGCCACTATCGTCGTCGTCCTCGCCTTACCAGGAAGAACTTGTAGTCCTCCAGCAGCAGGTCGCACTGCTGGGGGGAGAGGACGGGCACGTGAAGGAGGAAGCCGTCCCTCCAGAAGGCGGCCACCTGCTCCTCGCTCATCTGCAACGCCCGCCATGCCTCCCTCTCCTGCAAGCAACACGTCCGTGCAGGCACCGTCGTCGTCGTCGTCATCATCTTCATCATCATCGTCGTCGTCGTCATCATCATTATCATCATCATCGTCGTCGTCGTCGTCGTCGTCATCATCTTCATCATCATCGTCGTCGTCGTCATCGTCGTCGTCGTCGTCATCATCGTCATCATTATCATCATCGTCGTTGTCGTCGTCATCGTCGTCGTCATCATCGTCATCATTATCATCATCGTCGTTGTCGTCGTCATCGTCGTCGTCATCATCATCATCGTCGTCGTCATCATCATCATCGTCGTCGTCGTCGACGTTGTCATCATCATCGTCGTCGTCGTCGTTATCATCATCGGTTATCATCATCGTCGTCATCATCTTCATCATCGTCGTCGTCTTCATGATCGACCTCATCATCAAAGTCAGCTCTAATGCCGTCGT
>JAWQFJ010033217.1:12500-15000 GCA_034096865.1 Theodoxus fluviatilis
CCATTGAGCACACACATCACTAGAGCAGTATACGTGTAGGCTATACAAGGCCATTGAGCACACACATCACTAGAGCAGTATACGTGTAGGCTATACAAGGCCATTGAGCACACACATCACTAGAGCAGTATACGTGTAGAGTAAGAGCAAGTCAAGTCACGAAGTACCTAATAATTCGCCTCACGAATCGCGTATGGGGATGCGGTGGGTCTATTCTGACCCCCAACCCACAGGGGGGTCTAATCTGACCCCCAACCCACAGGTGGGTCTATTCTGACCCTCAATCCACAGGTGGGTCTATTCTGACCCCCAGCCCACAGGGGCGTCTATTCTGACCCCCAACCCACAGGGGGGTCTAATCTGACCCCCAACTCACAGGGGGTCTAATCTGACCCCCAACCCACAGGAGGGTCTAATCTGACCTCCAACCCACAGGGGCGTCTATTCTGACCCCCAACCCACAGGGGGGTCTAATCTGACCCCCAACCCACAGGGGGGTCTATTCTGACCCCCAACCCACAGGGGCGTCTATTCTGACCCCCAACCCACAGGGAGCTTCGTAGGGAAGGGATCTCACTGCACACCGAGGCACAGCAGGCTGGGGTGTGTTGCATAGACGCGAGGAAAGCCAAGGTCCTGCGAGGAATAGGCCGGTGTCAACACGGTGAAAGCAGATGTAAAGGCAATGTAAACGCTGCTTGGGGCTGGCTGTGCGGGTGCTACTGGAGCAGATGTAAAGGCAATGTAAACGCTGCTTGGGGCTGGCTGTGCGGGTGCTACTGGAGCAGATGTAAAGGCAATGTAAACGCTGCTTGGGGCTGGCTGTGCGGGTGCTACTGGAGCAGATGTAAAGGCAATGTAAACGCTGCTTGGGGCTGGCTGTGCGGGTGCTACTGGAGCAGATGTAAAGGCAATGTAAACGCTGCTTGGGGCTGGCTGTGCGGGTGCTACTGGAGCAGATGTAAAGGCAATGTAAACGCTGCTTGGGGCTGGCTGTGCGGGTGCTACTGGAGCAGATGTAAAGGCAATGTAAACGCTGCTTGGGGCTGGCTGTGCGGGTGCTACTGGAGCAGATGTAAAGGCAATGTAAACGCTGCTTGGGGCTGGCTGTGCGGGTGCTACTGGAGCAGATGTAAAGGCAATGTAAACGCTGCTTGGGCTGGCTGTGCGGGTGCTACTGGAGCAGATGTAAAGGCAATGTAAATGCTGCTTGGGGCTGGCTGTGCGGGTGCTACTGGAGCAGATGTAAAGGCAATGTAAATGCTGCTTGGGGCTGGCTGTGCGGGTGCTACTGGAGCAGATGTAAAGGCAATGTAAACGCTGCTTGGGGCTGGCTGTGCGGGTGCTACTGGAGCAGATGTAAAGGCAATGTAAATGCTGCTTGGGGCTGGCTGTGCGGGTGCTACTGGAGCAGATGTAAAGGCAATGTAAATGCTGCTTGGGGCTGGCTGTGCGGGTGCTACGGGAGCAGGCTCCGAAATCACAAAGCACAAAAGAGCGCAGCATTCCAGCTGATGAGGGAGGTATGCGATTTTTGACACATGTTGACATCGGCCGGTGCCTCGCAGGACCTCGCGTCTAGCAACGCGGCTGTGGCCTGTCGGCGTTCTGGTCGAACGGAATCCATCATGGTTGTACACATGCACCCTAAGGGCGCGTTTGTTAGGCAAGTGGCTCGCCTCGATGGCTAGTCGAGGGCGAGCAATACGCACCTACGGCTAATGTGCGAGAAACTCGGCAACGCCTAGCCCTCGAGATTCTCTCGAGATTCTACGCCTAACAAACGCGCCCCAAGAGTGTATTGCTACAGTGAAACTCAGACAGGCCTCTGGATGTCGGAGCCTATTCGTTCCTCGTGCGATGGTCGAGGCGATTGAAGTCAAACTGAGCTTGTTTCCTCCCCTCCCTGCCTTTCAGCCTCCCAAGAAGGTCACGTGATCTGTAGGGGAACATCCCATAAGTAAATAAACTGATCGTTCCTGCAGCAGATCGAGAGCCTTTTCTAAGTGGAAACGTGTGAAGCATGGGCAAAGCCGTACCGAATTTTGCCGACTTGAAGATATGTGGGAGGGGGTGGGGGGTGGGAGGGGGTGGGGGTGGGGGTTGTGTTGTTGTGTGCCGTTTTTTTATCGCCTGAAGATGAAGGAGTTTTTTTATCGCCTGAAGATGAAGTTTTTTATCGCCTGAAGAGGAAGGTTTTTTTAACGCCTGAAGAGGAAAAAGTCTTTTATCGACTGAAGATGAAGGAGTTTTTTAATCTCCTGAAGAAGAAAGGATTTTTACCGCCTTACGACGAAAACGTTTCAAAGAAAGAAGTGCCACTGCCACAAGGAGGCCATACAACCACTCCCGACTCAGCAGCTTGTGTGACTGACCCAAGGCACATTGGCACTGTCTCACGTGACTCGATACCCCATCATCAGTTGGATCCTCTGGCTGCTGAACTTGATCAAGCGGCTTGATGACCAGGGGGTAAGGAGTAAAGCGGATTGAGTGCCAG
>JAWQFJ010033217.1:20000-30521 GCA_034096865.1 Theodoxus fluviatilis
AATTTAAACTCTAACCTGACGAATGCCAGACCACTATGGTCACTGTCAGTACTGCCATTGGAGTAGCCTCTGCCTCCTGGCCACCTGTGTACCGATGCAGACATGTTCGCAGCAAAATCGAAAACCAGGCCGCCAGTAGCAGCCTCTGCCTCTTCAGTCACTGGCGCGGCAGCTAACTCACTGCAAGTTGATACTATTTTTACCTATGGGTATGACACTCACATCTAAACTACAGAGACGGATACAAGCCCTGGAAATGAGATGCTACCGCAAGATTCTGAACATCACATATAAAGACCATGTCACAAATGAGGAAGTCAGCAACAGGATCAGGAGAGCAATTGGACAGTACGAAGACCTGCTCTCAATCGTGAAAAGCAGAAAGCTGAAGTGGTACGGTCACGTGTCAAGAGGCAGTGGGCTGGCCAAGACCATCCTGCAAGGTACCGTACCAGGTGGGAGAAGGAGAGGCACGCAGAGAAAGAGGTGGGAAGACAACATTAAAGAGTGGACAGGCTTGACCTTTGCTGACTCAAAGCGAGCCACAGAGGATAGAGATCGATGAAGGAAGATTGTCCAAAAGTCATCAGTGGTGCCTCAACAACCCATCTCAGGGTTAAGAGACTGAACTGAACTGATGAGACTCAAACTGTTGAACCCGAGATGGCTGGAAATTTCAAACAGTTATCTCATGCAGAGCGAAACTTGTGTGACAAGTTTATTACAAAGCTTAACATTTCTCTTTCAGATGAAAGCATTATTCCGTAATGCATGAAAGTTGTCTGCCCCCTGAGGCTTGACCACAAGTCGCTTGGTCTTGGGAGACGTCACTGGACGGCAGACAATCCTTACAGAACATGAAGTAACTCCTACTGCACTAAGTGTGCATAACAGCACTCGCAAAAGCTGTCATTTTGGAATGGACAGTAACTCACTAACTGTGGTTGCATGTGCCGCTAAAGGGACTGCAGTTCAGGGAAATCTAGGTTAAAAAGTCGTTAAAATGCCGAGGATTGACGGTCGCAAGTCGTGTTTTTGAGGAAGTCGTTTAAGAGAGCGGCCTCTTTGATAGGAAAATACATCCGTTAAAATTTTTCAAGTCGCAATCGAGAAGAAGTCATTTAAGAGAGGGTTGTAAAATAGAGGTTTTACTGTACTGAACTTGATTGAAGTGAAGGGAACAGACTGGGCAGGATTGAGGTGAAACAAGAGAGAGAATGAAATGTAAGCCAAAAGAAAAGTTGTTCACACAAGCAACTTTGATCTGGCCAGACAGACCCAGTGTGTGGAGTGTAAAGCTCTGAAACAATTTTGGGGCTGTAGCCATTTCACCTGGCAGCCTGTCGTCCCTGCTTTCCATTAGACTGAGCCAGCTTGGGGGGTGGGGGTGGGGGGCAGAATTTGGTCCAAATCACTGAAGAAATGCCCCAGTCTCTTTGAGCTTAGCCCCAGATTGTTTGCAGATGGTGCCAAGGTTGTGTTTGTGGAGCCCACAGATTTTCCCATTATGTGTGGGATTGTGTATGCTGCCTTCTCTCTGGAACCAGATGAACAAGGTCTCTTTGGTTTAGTCCCAGTTAGGGTTACCATGAGGAGTTGCAGATTTCATGCCAAGATAACTTGCTTGAGAATTGTGTGTCTTTCAGTGTGAGTGTGGAGTATTTCTTCAGTTCTTTGTGGTTTAGAATGACTTTCAGCATAGACTTCGTGACAATTTGCATTGAATTCTTTGATGCATGTTACACATGAGGCTGTGTCATTGACTGAGAGAACTGAACATTTTTACTATAAATTTTGGAATGTGATGAAACCATCGTTCAAGGTTGCACTCTCAGTTGGGCAACACGCTTCACTGATCACAGGCTGTGAGTGATTTTCACTAAAGTTTTTTAAAACTTGGTTCATTTTTGTATTGACAATATCATATGTAATCTGCTACAACTACAAGAATGAGTTTGCAAGTTTTTGCACAGCTTTTTTGGATGTGGCATCTACAAAACCTGGAATGTCAATAAATTCTGCTGGGTTCTGTGTTCTGGCTAGTTTTCTTGCAGACCACAAGCAGCTTGACACATGTACCTCCTTCACTGAGGGGAAAAGGCCAATAGTTTCTGTGGGTTCTGGCAAGGCTGGGGGTGCTATGGCTTGTAGTGGGTTCTGGCAAGGCTGGGGGTGCTATGGCTTGTAGTGGGTTCTGGCAAGGCTGGGGGTGCTATGGCTTGTAGTGGGTTCTGGCAAGGCTGGGGGTGCTATGGCTTGTAGTGGGTTCTGGCAAGGCTGGGGGTGCTATGGCTTGTAGTGGGTTCTGGCAAGGCTGGGGGTGCTATGGCTTGTAGTGGGTTCTGGCAAGGCTGGGGGTGCTATGGCTTGTAGTGGGTTCTGGCAAGGCTGGGGGTGCTATGGCTTGTAGTGGGTTCTGGCAAGGCTGGGGGTGCTATGGCTTGTAGTGGGTTCTGGCAAGGCTGGGGTGCTATGGCTTGTAGTGGGTTCTGGCAAGGCTGGGGGTGCTATGGCTTGTAGTGGGTTCTGGCAAGGCTGGGGGTGCTATGGCTTGTAGTGGGTTCTGGCAAGGCTGGGGGTGCTATGGCTTGTAGTGGGTTCTGGCAAGGCTGGGGGTGCTATGGCTTGTAGTGGGTTCTGGCAAGGCTGGGGGTGCTATGGCTTGTAGTGGGTTCTGCCAAGGCTGGGGGTGCTATGGCTTGTAGTGGGTTCTGGCAAGGCTGGGGGTGCTATGGCTTGTAGTGGGTTCTGGCAAGGCTGGGGGTGCTATGGCTTGTAGTGGGTTCTGGCAAGGCTGGGGGTGCTATGGCTTGTAGTGGGTTCTGGCAAGGCTGGGGGTGCTATGGCTTGTAGTGGGTTCTGGCAAGGCTGGGGGTGCTATGGCTTGTAGTGGGTTCTGGCAAGGCTGGGGGTGCTATGGCTTGTAGTGGGTTCTGGCAAGGCTGGGGGTGCTATGGCTTGTAGTGGGTTCTGGCAAGGCTGGGGGTGCTATGGCTTGTAGTGGGTTCTGGCAAGGCTGGGGGTGCTATGGCTTGTAGTGGGTTCTGGCAAGGCTGGGGGTGCTATGGCTTGTAGTGGGTTCTGGCAAGGCTGGGGGTGCTATGGCTTGTAGTGGGTTCTGGCAAGGCTGGGGGTGCTATGGCTTGTAGTGGGTTCTGGCAAGGCTGGGGGTGCTATGGCTTGTAGTGGGTTCTGGCAAGGCTGGGGGTGCTATGGCTTGTAGTGGGTTCTGGCAAGGCTGGGGGTGCTATGGCTTGTAGTGGGTTCTGGCAAGGCTGGGGGTGCTATGGCTTGTAGTGGGTTCTGGCAAGGCTGGGGGTGCTATGGCTTGTAGTGGGTTCTGGCAAGGCTGGGGGTGCTATGGCTTGTAGTGGGTTCTGGCAAGGCTGGGGGTGCTATGGCTTGTAGTGGGTTCTGGCAAGGCTGGGGGTGCTATGGCTTGTAGTGGGTTCTGGCAAGGCTGGGGGTGCTATGGCTTGTAGTGGGTTCTGGCAAGGCTGGGGGTGCTATGGCTTGTAGTGGGTTCTGGCAAGGCTGGGGGTGCTATGGCTTGTAGTGGGTTCTGGCAAGGCTGGGGGTGCTATGGCTTGTAGTGGGTTCTGGCAAGGCTGGGGGTGCTATGGCTTGTAGTGGGTTCTGGCAAGGCTGGGGGTGCTATGGCTTGTAGTGGGTTCTGGCAAGGCTGGGGGTGCTATGGCTTGTAGTGGGTTCTGGCAAGGCTGGGGGTGCTATGGCTTGTAGTGGGTTCTGGCAAGGCTGGGGGTGCTATGGCTTGTAGTGGGTTCTGGCAAGGCTGGGGGTGCTATGGCTTGTAGTGGGTTCTGGCAAGGCTGGGGGTGCTATGGCTTGTAGTGGGTTCTGGCAAGGCTGGGGGTGCTATGGCTTGTAGTGGGTTCTGGCAAGGCTGGGGGTGCTATGGCTTGTAGTGGGTTCTGGCAAGGCTGGGGGTGCTATGGCTTGTAGTGGGTTCTGGCAAGGCTGGGGGTGCTATGGCTTGTAGTGGGTTCTGGCAAGGCTGGGGGTGCTATGGCTTGTAGTGGGTTCTGGCAAGGCTGGGGGTGCTATGGCTTGTAGTGGGTTCTGGCAAGGCTGGGGGTGCTATGGCTTGTAGTGGGTTCTGGCAAGGCTGGGGGTGCTATGGCTTGTAGTGGGTTCTGGCAAGGCTGGGGGTGCTATGGCTTGTAGTGGGTTCTGGCAAGGCTGGGGGTGCTATGGCTTGTAGTGGGTTCTGGCAAGGCTGGGGGTGCTATGGCTTGTAGTGGGTTCTGGCAAGGCTGGGGGTGCTATGGCTTGTAGTGGGTTCTGGCAAGGCTGGGGGTGCTATGGCTTGTAGTGGGTTCTGGCAAGGCTGGGGGTGCTATGGCTTGTAGTGGGTTCTGGCAAGGCTGGGGGTGCTATGGCTTGTAGTGGGTTCTGGCAAGGCTGGGGGTGCTATGGCTTGTAGTGGGTTCTGGCAAGGCTGGGGGTGCTATGGCTTGTAGTGGGTTCTGGCAAGGCTGGGGGTGCTATGGCTTGTAGTGGGTTCTGGCAAGGCTGGGGGTGCTATGGCTTGTAGTGGGTTCTGGCAAGGCTGGGGGTGCTATGGCTTGTAGTGGGTTCTGGCAAGTCTGGGGTGCTATGGCTTGTAGTGGGTTCTGGCAAGGCTGGGGGTGCTATGGCTTGTAGTGGGTTCTGGCAAGGCTGGGGGTGCTATGGCTTGTAGTGGGTTCTGGCAAGGCTGGGGGTGCTATGGCTTGTAGTGGGTTCTGGCAAGGCTGGGGGTGCTATGGCTTGTAGTGGGTTCTGGCAAGGCTGGGGGTGCTATGGCTTGTAGTGGGTTCTGGCAAGGCTGGGGTGCTATGGCTTGTAGTGGGTTCTGGCAAGGCTGGGGGTGCTATGGCTTGTAGTGGGTTCTGGCAAGGCTGGGGGTGCTATGGCTTGTAGTGGGTTCTGGCAAGGCTGGGGGTGCTATGGCTTGTAGTGGGTTCTGGCAAGGCTGGGGGTGCTATGGCTTGTAGTGGGTTCTGGCAATGCTGGGGTGCTATGGCTTGTAGTGGGTTCTGGCAAGGCTGGGGGTGCTATGGCTTGTAGTGGGTTCTGGCAAGGCTGGGGGTGCTATGGCTTGTAGTGGGTTCTGGCAAGGCTGGGGGTGCTATGGCTTGTAGTGGGTTCTGACAAGTCTGGGGTGCTATGGCTTGTAGTGGGTTCTGGCAAGGCTGGGGGTGCTATGGCTTGTAGTGGGTTCTGGCAAGGCTGGGGGTGCTATGGCTTGTAGTGGGTTCTGGCAAGGCTGGGGGTGCTATGGCTTGTAGTGGGTTCTGGCAAGGCTGGGGGTGCTATGGCTTGTAGTGGGTTCTGGCAAGGCTGGGGGTGCTATGGCTTGTAGTGGGTTCTGGCAAGGCTGGGGGTGCTATGGCTTGTAGTGGGTTCTGGCAAGGCTGGGGGTGCTATGGCTTGTAGTGGGTTCTGGCAAGGCTGGGGGTGCTATGGCTTGTAGTGGGTTCTGGCAAGGCTGGGGGTGCTATGGCTTGTAGTGGGTTCTGGCAAGGCTGGGGGTGCTATGGCTTGTAGTGGGTTCTGGCAAGGCTGGGGGTGCTATGGCTTGTAGTGGGTTCTGGCAAGGCTGGGGGTGCTATGGCTTGTAGTGGGTTCTGGCAAGGCTGGGGGTGCTATGGCTTGTAGTGGGTTCTGGCAAGGCTGGGGGTGCTATGGCTTGTAGTGGGTTCTGGCAAGGCTGGGGGTGCTATGGCTTGTAGTGGGTTCTGGCAAGGCTGGGGGTGCTATGGCTTGTAGTGGGTTCTGGCAAGGCTGGGGGTGCTATGGCTTGTAGTGGGTTCTGGCAAGGCTGGGGGTGTGCTATGGCTTGTTTGGGCGGGATTCTGGCTAAGGATCGGGGTGCTTAATCTGGGCTTGTAGTGGGTCTGCTCTCACGAACACTTAATGCGGCCCCCCTCAGCACGGACGGAGCGCGGAGGAAAGTATATAGTTTATCACTACAGCATGCTCATAGCACCCCTTGCAGCGTCTTGCAGATACGCTCCAACTACAAGCATACTGCACATTGCTACCCCCCTTAGCCTTGCAAGAACCCACTACTAGCTGCTAATAGCACTCCGCGGCGAAGCTCTTGCAACCACATGTACAGCCTGGCACCTTCCGAAGCCTTGGGCCAGAGACGCGCACCTACACAAGCGCATTTAGCTGACCTCCTGCTAAGCCCATTGCAAGAATCCACTACATACCTTATATAGCATGTAGCACCCCTCTATCCTTGCTCAGCAACCACTTAGTACGCTTGACATAGGCCATAATGCTTACACCGGGGGCCCAGACTCTGCCAGAACGCGGTTCACTATCAAGCGCATTAGGGCTATTTCGCCTTCCTTGGCTTGTGCCAGTTAATGACCCCTTTACAATCCATGAGCACCCCTGCGCGTGAGTGAGCGTGTCGACTGTATTGCCTTATATGCCAGAACTCCATCTATTTTACAAGCCTATTGCACCAGTGCCTTTTGGCAGGGCTCCTTGCCAGGAACCCGTAACTAAAGCCATTAGGCACCCCTATTGCAAGTTCCAACTTGCCAGAACGCAACCTTATCGAAGGGCCTTTATAGCAAAGATGCACTCGATTGTGTCCCTTCAAGCTCTTGCCTAGAAGCCGTCACTACAAGTCCATTATGGCACCCTGCTGCTAGGTCCTTTGGGCAAGAGACCCTCTACAACCTATAGCGTTGCCGCTCGGGATTTGAGGGTCATCGCCTCTGCTGCATACGGCTTGGTCCATATAACCAAATACATAGGGCCATGCACCGGCCCCAGCCTGCGCAGTGATTCTCCTACTAGCAAACAGCATTAGGGCACTTCGCTCAGCCATGTGTCTCACTTGCCGAGTAACGCCACTTGACACGCATAGGCAGCTCCCCATGCCTTGCGTCAGATACCACTATGCTAAGCGCTTATATCGCAGAACGGGACTCCAGCCTTGCCGATTTAAGCCGCACTTAGGCAAAGCCATAGGCACGCTACGCGCAGGCTCTTGCTCAGAACCCACTACAAAGAGCCATTACACCGCCAGGGCCGCCTAGCCTTGCCAGATAACCCACTACAAAGCCATTAGCACTACAGTCCGGTCCCATCCTTGGCCTATAACGCCATCTACATAGCCTATTAGCATCCTCCACGGTGCCACTGAGCGCATTGCCATGAAGCCGGCACCTACTTTTCCTAGTACCAGCCCTGTCTTCTGTATCAATCCAAAGCCATAGGCTAGCCCCCAGCCATTGCCAGATACAGCTGCGCTAAAAACACGAAGCCATTATGCTTACTGCTCCGCAGCCTTACTGGCATGCCATAACGTCCGAGCATAAAAGGCCATAGCTTACCAGGGGTGGCGCCATGCCTTGTCCATGAATCTGAAGAACCCACTACAAGTCCATGATCACGCCTCGCCATCCAGACGCTTTGCATTATAACCTCTAGCTCTACAAGTCTGCTTTAGCACCTCGTCGGCATCCACTTGCCAGTTAACCCACTACAAGCGCTCTTCTACTAGGCGGCTATTAGCACGCCCCTATCTTGGCAGGAACCCTACTTACAGAGCCATGAGCACGACCGCTTAGAGCCACATTGGCAGAGCCGAATCACTATATACAAGCCATAGCACCCCGCATGCCTTAGGCCAGAACCAGTCTACTAAGCCTATAGCACTACGGAGTACCGCGTCGTTCACCCCCGTCCCAAGCGCTTGAAGAACCGACTAACTTTAATCCTATGAGCAGCCGCCCTAGCCTTGCCATGAACCCCTACAATACATAGCCGACCCTCCAGCCTATGCGCAGTAACAGGCGACTATCAAGGGTCCATTATTTCAGCCCCCCTACTCTTAGGCCAAGTAGTTAAACCTGCTTACTAGCATAGCCTTTCTATAGCACCGACTTCTCATTCCTTGTCTCCAAGTAAGGAGCCTCATCTTACAAGCGCATATCTTTACTTCGGCGCGCAGCTATGGCTAGAGAATCCTAACCCACTACAACATCTTTATGCACTCTCTCCAGCCTTGGCGAACTATAGGTCGCCACTACTAGAGCCATAAAAAGCCCCCGCAGCCTGCCGATATACAACCACTGTTAACGCCACTTCAAGCCTATGCTACCCCTGTGTCTTTCGGCGCATACCCCTACCCAGCTTGCCGATGAGATCCTCACTTTACAAGCCATTATGCCCCGGCCTAGGCCTTGCGCATAAGGATCCCACGTACAAGCTCTAGCACCCTCCTGGTAGCTTCTTTAGGCCTAGATGCAGCCACTAGCGCGCATAGCACTGCCCTGCTAGGCTCTATTGCAGAACTTCCACTAGCTACTATAGCGCTAGCACTGCCTCGCACTAGCCTGGCTCATAAACTACTACGATAGGGCCAAGCAACGCCCTGCAGGCTTGGCAATTACCACTTAGCAGATCCATTAGCTACGCCGCGCAGCTTAGGCTCTGATAACCTACTACAAAAGTCTAAAAAGATATTTACAAAATGGCGCGTATTAGCAGCAAAAGCTGCCGAAGTGTTCCTCTTGCCAGAACTCACTTCAAGGCCATAGGCACCCCGAGCTGTCTTGCGTCTAGTACCCACTACTAAGCTCTATAGCTGAGCCCCCAGAATCTGCAAAAATTGCGGAGATACCACTACAGCCATAGGCCCCCCCAGCCTTAGGGGCGGCAGATTACCTGCACTTACTAACGGCATAATCAGTCCCCGGAGCGGACAGCTCTTTGCCTAGAGCCCACTAACAAGCTATAGCTACCCTCCGTAGCGCTTGCAGACACCATCTATCAATCGCTTAATAGCAACCTTCCTTCTAGGCCTTGCCAGTATGACCCACTACAAGCCTGAATACAGGTAACTCCGCGCAGCCTTCGGACAAGAAGACCACAATTACTGAAGGCATATCAGCTACCCAGGTCTTGCCAGGCTTTGGCGCAAAGCCCTGCTACAAGCCATAAGCATCCTTGGACTCTCGCCGCCCTAGCTAGCCTTTGCCAGAACTCCCTAAAAATTCCATAGGCTCCGTTCGACATTGCCTCGCCGTGAAAGGGAAACGCTCCAGCCTTGGCCAGTTAAACCACTACTAGCCATAGCTAGGTCCGGCTGCTGAGCCGTTGGCTCAGATAACACACGTACAAGTCCATCACTGCTTCCCAGGGGCTCGTTTCAGAAACCCACTTACTAAGCCGCATTAGCAGCAGCTAGTCTCCACCGTCAGTCCTTGCGCAGTCTAGCCGCATACGTAGTTTAAGATTTATTGGTGGCCTTTTCCCCTCAATTGAAGGTTAGGTAGCATTGTGTTCAAGGCTGTCTTGTGGTCTGGCAAGTAAACACTAGGGGCCAGATAGCACAGAACCCGAGTCATGTAATTTATTGACATTGCCAGGTTTTGTAGATGGCCACATGTCGGGATTCGCAGAAAAACGCTCGTGCGGTAATAACTTTTTAGGCAAACTGGTCTATTCTTGTAGTTGTATGAGCGCATGTATTACATATAGATAGTGTCAATGAACAAAATTGAACCTTTTATAGTTCTTAAAATAACTTTAGTGAAAATCACTCAGGGACACATTCCTGTGATTCAGTGGAAGGGCGTGTTGGCCCGGAACCGAGATGGATGTTGCTAGGACCCTGAACGAGTGGTTTGGCTTATTCACACTTCTAAAATTTATATGTTATAAATGTACATTCTGCTGCAGTCAATGACAGGCAAGACACTCATGTGTAACTATGTCTATGCTAAAGAATTCGAGTATGCAAAATTGTCTAGCTAGTCTAGAGTGCTGAAAGTGCATTCTTTTAGACCTACAAAGAACTGTAAGAAATACTAAACACTGCACTAGCTGAAAGACAGATAGTACACGAATCTCTCGAGCAAGTTTTTCTATCTGGCTTGACATCTGGCAAGCTCCTCATGTTAAATGCCCCTAACTGAGGACTTAATACGCAATAGAGATCGCTTGTCATCATGTCTTGTCAGGATGTGTTATGCATCCTGACATTGTCAAACTAGCAATACCTCAGGTTTCGCACACATAAGGTGGGTATATAATCTGTGGCTGCCCAGCATGCTAATCTACAACTTCGGCACTTCATCTGCACGAACATCATGGGCTAGAGCTCAAGAGACTGGGCTATTTCTTCACGTTGATTGACGGCATATTCTGCTCCTCGTCCCACCCGCCCGTTCGCAGGGCAATTTGCTTGAGTCTCGCTCCACAGGGATGTCCGGCGACTCCCCTCCACGAAGCTGGGGCTCAGTCTAATTGATAAGGGTTTATGGTACGACAAGATCTGCCCAGGTGAAATGGCTACAGCCGATTGCCAAAATTTGTTTTCAGAGCTTTACCTTACTCCACACACTGGGTATGTCACTGGCCAAGAGTGCTAAAGTTGGCTTGTGTGTAACACTTTTGCTTTTGGCTTAACTTCATTCATCTCTGCTATTGTTTCACCTCATCTGCCCATTTGCTGTTCCTTTCACTAGCGTGCAGTGTGGCTTCATC
>JAWQFJ010033218.1:0-28305 GCA_034096865.1 Theodoxus fluviatilis
GGTCGCTCTATACCTCTGTACGGCGGTGTCGGTTTTCTTGTAACTGCCACGTGTCATATATTCACAAACCAAAATAACCCATAGAATAAATTTATGTTATGCCATCATCTCTACAATTACTTATGTACACTTTTAGATTCGTGATTGTTGTGGGGAATAATTCGTAACTTGCCTTACAGTTCAAATGTACGTCAGACTTGACAACTTACTTCGAATTTAGGTGGAACAACTACTACTAAGAGTTGCGGCCATAATAAAAATCATTCAGTCAGTCAGTCAGTCAGTCATTCAGTCAGTCAGTGAATCAGTCAGTCAGTCACTGAATAGTCAGTGAGTCAGTGAAACAGTGAGTGAGTGAATGTTGAGTCAGTGAATAGTGAGTCAGTGAGTCAGTGAAACAGTGAGTGAGTGAATATTGAGTCAGCGAATCAGCGAGTCAGTGATGCAGTCAGTGCGTCAGTCAGTCAGTGAGTCAGTCAGTGAGTCAGTCAGTTAGTGAGTCAGTCAGTTAACTGCTCTCTCTCTCTCTCTCTCTCTCTCTCTCTCTCTCTCTCTCTCTCTCTCTCTCTCTCTCTCTCTCTCTCTCTCTCTCTCTCTCTCTCTCTCTCTCTCCCTCCCTCCCTCCCTCCCTCCCTCCCTCCCTCCCTCCCTCCCTCCTCACCTCAATATGGTCTGCTGCCGTGCGAGAATGAGTAACTACATTGTATTCATATACATCTTTAAAGATTGCTATGGCTTATTCCTTTGTCCGTTATAAAACGAAGAAGATGAAGATATATGCATCAATACAGCTGTGTTACGCCTGTAAGTGCAGACAAAAAGCACGGAAGCCAACCGAGTGATAGACTGGAGGCCTTTAAAAATAACATCGTTCCCTCCTTCCTTCCTTCCTCCTCATCCGACACATCTACACGTGTACAACAAATTCATCGTTCGTCTGTTCGTCTATCATTCCTTCTCTCTTTCCTTTCTTCGTTTCCCTGTGGGTTTGTGGTAAGAATTGACCTACGGTGTCTCCCTATACGCCAGTAGTGAGAAGCGAATCATTAGCGAAATCAAAGATATAGTCTTTGGCGAAATGGAGACTTCACTTGACCTTAGGTCACAATAACCTGCTCTCGTTATTACTCGTGATCAATGGCCTGAAATAGTCTAGAAAGGCTGAGAGGCCATAACACTTTCTTCATTCATTCATTCATTCATTCATTCATTCATTCATTCATTCACGTTACATATACTTTAATCATCCAAAATATGCAAATTAAAGGTCACATTTTACTGGCATCAGGTATTGGCTATGTGCGACAGAAACTTCCAGACGCAAGACAAAAAGTTACAAAAGGAATGATAACAAATGGACAAGGTTGCCAGAGGTTAATATCATGCTGCAGTTCTACAACACTTGGTGTTTAAACTATTTATGGCGGTTGGCATGAAGATCGATGGTGTCTGCCTGTGTGTGTTTTTAAAGGACGAAATTTTTGAGTGCCAGGTATGATTCTGGAGTGGAATTCATTATCATATCTCAAACAAATGTCAGAGATCCATCATCCTCGGCATAAGGCAGGCATGCACACAACAGTTCCACATTTATCCCCAGGAAGACAGATACCGTGTTTGTGATACGACACGACTTCCAACATCAGAAATGCCATAAAGACCTCACAAAATGCGCATTTCGTGGGAGAAAGTCGTTTTAGGAACATAACCTCATAATGTCACGAGTAGTTTGGCACCAATTAAGTAGCAAGAGCGCGACACATCAACGTTTTTGACCGAAATCCATCATGAGCATATGATCATCTAAATCTGCGTAGATACCTTGGAAAGCAAAGTCAGAAAGCAGTTCAAGATTGCGGGGGTATTTGCCGATACAACATTCATTATGAAATAAACTTTATTTTAAAAAGACAACCTGTCCTCGAGTGATTTCAGCCGTGAGTATATGCGTTTGATTATTCTTAAGGCAATAGATCAAGGAAATGATTAGCAAAAGATCATATGCTTTCCCCACATATCATCTTGGATCCTCTGTCGCTGATCCAACGATCGCGGTTCGTACAGAGGGAAGCAGTGATGTCGCAAATGAGTGTAAATCAGCAGGGTACACAGCATACACGTCCGCATTTATGTGTCTGTAAGTATGTGAGTGTGCGTGTATGTGTTTTTATGTGTATGTGTGTGTGTGCGCGCGCGCGCGCGCGTGTGTGTGTGTGTGTGTGTGTGTGTGTGTGTGTGCGTGCGTGTGTGTGTGTGTGTGTGTGTGTGTGTGTGAATGAGTGTGTATATGTATGTGTGTGGTGTTGTGTGGGTGGGTAGGGTGGGGGAGATGTAGGAGTGTGTGTGTGAGTGTGTGTGTGTGTGTGTGTGTGTGTGTGTGTGTGTGTGTGTGTGTGTGTGTGTGTGTGTGCGTGCGTGCGTATGCGTGCGTGTGTATATAAGTGTGTGCGTGCATGTGGTGTGTGTGTGTGTGCATGTGGTGTGTGTGTGTGCATGTGGTGTGTGTATGTGTGTGTGCACGTGTGTATGCGTGCGTGTGTATGTGTGTGTGTGTATTTGTGTGTACGGGGGGGAGTTGTTGGGGGGTTTTAGTGTGTGTGTGTGTGTGTGTGCGTGCGTGCGTGCGTGCGTGCGTGTGTGTGTGTGTGCGCGCGCGCGCGTGTGTGTATGAACTAGTGTGTTTATGTGTGTGCATGTGTGAGGTGGTGTATGTACTCGTATATGTGCGTGTATGTGTTTTGGTACGACATTTCGTGCAGTCCATGAAGAGTGACCTTCAGTGATGAGCAACTTCAGTTGTCTTCATCTAACAAATCATCCTACCCCATCCCAGGTCCACACCTCCACCCGACATATACTCCTACCGCACCATGCCTCTAAATACCACCCCAATCAGGTCGTCGACGCATTTTCAACACTGGTCAAGTAGGCATTAATGACGGAACGACGGAGGCAGGCAGGAAGGAAGGAAGGAAGGAAGAGAGGAAGGAAGAAAGGAAGGAAGAAAGGAAAGTACAATTGAAAGGAGAATGAAGAAAAATTAGAGGGGAGGGGAGATAAGTGACCGTCTTGGAACTGATCTGCGACAAAAACTGAGTTGATGCTAATTCTCGAATTCCCTTCCGCCAATCTGCGTGTGCTTCAAACGAAGAACCTTTGGAAACTTGCAGTCCAACTCCAGAATTTTTCTTTCTTTCTTACTTTTCTCCTCCCCCCCCTCTCTCTCTCTCTCTCTCTCTCTCTCTCTCTTCTCTCTCTCCTCTCTCTCTCTCTCTCTCTCTCTCTCTCTCTCTCTCTCTTTTTTTTTTTTGCCTCAAGGGCTGAATGTAAGAAAGGCACTACTGCCTAATTCACTACCCTTGTAAAATAAAGTTCGTTCGTTCGTTCGTTCGTTCGTTCTCTCTCTCTTTCTCTCTCTCTCCCTTCCTCCCATGCCAGACTCCACAACCCCCATCACTGACACCCCCACGCCCCCAACACCACCCTACCCCCATGGCGGCCGTTTCCCTGTCGCGTTGACTACACATCAGGGTGCAGGGTGACGGCAGGACAAAGAAGCTCCTGGGCTGACTACAATGGTGCGAGACAGCGCAAAGAAGAGGAGATTGGAGAGGAAGAGCGAAGAGGTCTTTTCAAGAATGGACAGCAAAGAAAGAAGGGACGTCTGCAGGAAAACAAAAAGAGAGAGTGGAAAACGAGTTTTAAAAAAAACAACACACAACCGAACTAAAATCCCGACCCCAACCCCCCACAACACAAACCCCCGCAACTCCTGGTCCATCAAAATCCACCCCACCCCCTTTTTCTTAAATATTTAAATCCCCCCTCCCCCCTCCCCCCTCCTTCTTAAATATTTAAATCCTTCCCTCCCCCCGCCTAACCTAACGATCCTACCCTCCACAGCAGTTCACTCAACCCCAGGCCCCCTCCGGCTCTCCCCTCATTCGCTCTCCCTCCCCCCTTTCCTCTTTTCTCCATCCCCCCCCCCCCCCCCCCCCCCACTTCCCTCCTCACTCCAACCCATTCCTACTCTACAACCTAACAACTTTACTTACATCTCCACAACTTCAACGCCATCTCACCCACAGCAAATCCCCTACCCCCCTTCCTCCCATACCCACCCCTTCCCCCCATACCACCACCTAACTCCAGTATTCAATTCAACAAATTTACTCTCCACTCCTTTCCAAGCCACTCCACTCAACTCAGCCCTCCACCCCACCTACCGCACTCCCTCCTCCCATCCCCACCCCTTATACCACCTCCTCCTCTCCCCCCCCCCTTCCCGGCCTCCCCTTCTTCTCTTCATTCCCTGCCCCTCTCCATTCTTCTCCGCCCCTCTGTGAGTAATGGAGGGGGCCAGGCCGGACGAGTACAGGCCGTCACACCTGCAGGCCGCTCTCTATCTGAAGACGCACGCGCATTAATCAGGCCTTCGCCCCGTCTCCCTGCGCCCGCCTCGAATCCATCACGGGGACAACGTCTTTCTGTGGCGGGCCCGCCAGCAGATGCAACGTTCTATCAAATTATGTCACAGAGCGCGCAAGGGCGCCCGGAGCCGGAGTCGCCCCAGCAGGCTGCCAGGCTGTGTTAGTTGTCTCCCCTTCCTGCTCCGCTCTCCCTTCCCGCCCTAATTGAAAAGCAAATAAGGGTCGCCCCTCCGCTTTCTTCGCGAGCGGGTTCGGCGTGTCTGCGTGTGTCTTTTTTTGTCGGGGTGCTTGTCACCGCGGGTGGAGCACCCTCGTTGACGTGGTGTAGGTGGAGAGAGAGGATGCAGGGAAGTTGTAATGAAATGTTAAAGCGTCGTGTGATAATGACTTGATTACTGCTACAGTCATGGCGGAAGAATATGTCAGGTGAACATAAAACAACTCCACTCACGGCGCCCTGATGCAAATGATGTAACTCGTATTTACCGTGGAGCAATCACGGTGAGTGGAAAACAGATGACCCTTAAAATAAGCGGTTTAAACTGTCGGTAACAAATACACAGGTGCTTTCTATCTGAGTAAGAATAGTAAAAACAGAAGGTCCACGTTTTGTATGATTCGGGTGGAAGAAGAGAGCAGTAAAAAAACTTTTCCCATTCTTACTTCAGCACTTTCACCAAACTCAAGCCCACGCTAATACAAGTAGGCGTTCAAATGCCACTAGAACAAATATACATTCTTACAATCGCTGACTTTCAAGAACATTCTTACACTTTTACTTCAATTCTGACGAATTAAATATTACAGAGCAGGCAAGGTCACAAGATAGGGTATTCTGGGGCTCTGTGGCCGAGTGGTTAGCGCGCTGGACCTACAGTCGCTTGCGGCCAGTGGGTACGGCGTTCGAAGCTGCGCGGTTCCCAGAGTTGCATCCTTGAGCAAGATGTTTAACTCGCATTGCTTCTCCCCACCCAGGAGTAAAACCGGGTACCTGTGAGGGCAATGTTGGCAAAATGTAGTACGATTAACCCTTGTGTGCGGCCAAGCGCCATCATCGGGTTGGAATACTCCACAGGGACCGGAGTTGGTGATGGTACCTGACTGTGTGCGTCTTAAATGTCTGTCACTATGTTTGTTGTGAGGTACCAGTGAGGATTGATCAAGATGCCCAGTGATCAGGGGGTAAAGTGGTTTGAGCACCGATCAATGGTGAAAAGTCGCTATATAAAAATCACACCTTTACCTTTACCTTTTATTCAAAAATGAGATGAAAACACTCATATTGTTGTAAGGACAAACGAAATAAACAACGGCCACAATGCTGACACATCATTTGTAACAGAAGTAAGCAAGCAGGCCGACAGCTGGTCACTTCTCAATTTGGTTCGCGAGACATAATGCATATCGAAATCGTATACTGCTGCTAGGAAAGAGACATATGTACTACATAAGAAGCATGAATAAACTACCCTTGTTTGAAGATTTTTAAAGAGTTCTTGCAGAATTTATTGTATGTGGAAGAATGTGTGGCTAGAATGAAAGGAACTTTCGAAAAGTTTAAGTCAAAGTGTAGTATATTTTTTCAAGGAATGAGTTACGTTACAAATAAAGTGAGTTGATGTAGTTGTATGTACAGGTCTAGGCACAATGCCAATGATAAATCACCAAAGACTGTATTCTTCGATGCAAATAAAGTTGTTGAAAACACATGCACACACACACATACATACATACACACACACACAGGCATACACAGACACACACACACGTACACACATGCACACACACAACACACACACACACACAAGCCGAGCTTTCACGTAAAGGAGTCAGTCCCTCAGTGGGGGGAAAGAGGTACCAGAGACCGACGTGAGTTTACAACAAGACACAAATCTTCCCACACAAAGCCTCCTACAGTAACGCCTGACAGAGGCGGGGAGCACGCCAGGGAGAACCATTCAAGCACTGGTGCAGACTTCTCTTAGATTTCCTAAGCCTTCCTTTACCTGGGGCAACACGAGTGATCCTTTCTGAAAGGACTGTATGGGGGAAGACAGCTGATAGCAAGTGAGATTGAGATGGAATCGGCAGAAAGGGGTAAAACTGCTTGTCGTGTAAGGAGCCAAAGACTCGAGGCGGGAGAACGAAGGGAGTGAGAGGTGGGGGATAGGGGGTGGTGCTTGTGTGAGAAATGAAGGGGGTGGAAATGTAAACAGAGAAGAGAAAACAAGGTACACAATGCTGTGCCCCGGTAACAAGTCGGTGCCGAGTTTCGCCGAGCTGTGGGAGGCAGGGTTACCTCTCTTCACATGCTGCGTGCGACATCTTCACAGTTTCAGTGCGCTGGGAACACACAACACCAGTCACGAGCATTCACGGCTTTTCCCACATCCGCCTCTACCACCATCACACCCGAGCTGGCTCTCCACCCCTCTGCCGCGACCCACCTCCAATCACAACCAGACCTCCCCACCCCCACCCACCCTTCCTCCATTGGCAGCCCCACCTCAACACCTCCACCTCCACCCTCATTCCCCTTTTCTCTCCCTTGACCCCCTCTCTTCTCCTTGCCATCGTCTCCCCCATAGGTTTAACACCTAAGGAACTGCAAAAATAATAAGGCGCAAATGATCGCAGGGCAACACTAAAGAGGAAAGGGGGGGCGGAGGGGAAGGGAAAGATGCAGGGAGGGGTGGGGGGAGGGGGAGAAAGCACAGGGAAAGGGCAATTGCGAGAGAGTGGGTTCTTCACGTCCAACAGGGACAGTACAGACGAGACCGACAGGGAAATGAGCAAGACCAACGTGGATGACAGTGTGCAAGTCCAGTGCTGGAAAAGAAACAGCTATGTACAGTGGATGGATGGATGGATGGATGGATGGAGGGAGGGAGGGAGGGAGGGAGGGAGGGAGGGAGGGAGGGAGGGAGGGAGGGAGGGAGGGAGGGAGGGAGGGAGGGAGGGAGGGTGGATGGGTGGATGGGTGGATGGGTGGATGGAGGGAGGGAGGGAGGGAGGGAGGGAGGGAGGGAGGGAGGGAGGGAGGAAGGAAGGGTGGGAGGGAGGGAGGGTGGGTGGGTGAATGGATGGATGGATGGATGGATGGATGGAGGGAGGGAGGGAGGGAGGGAGGGAGGGAGGGAGGGAGGGAGGGAGGGAGGGAGGGAGGGAGGGAGGGAGGGAGGGAGGGTGGGAGGGAGGAAGGGAGGGAGGGAGGGAGGGAGGGTGGGAGGAGGGAGGGAGGGAGGGAGGGAGGGAGGATGGGAGGAAGGGAGGGAGGGAGGGAGGGAGCTGCAATAGGCTATGCACGGCCATTGATCACGAAAACCACCAGAGCAGATCCGAGGAAGATCAAGCCACGATTTCCCTGGTCAGTAGCCCTCTAGTAATCGGGTGGAGAGACGCGGCGAAACTCCTCACACCTGGACCCCACAGGGAGGAGACAGTGAAGAAATGCAATGCTGGGAAAGTGAAAGCTACTACAATGGACAGACAGACATACCTGTATGTACTCGTACATGAAAAAAGCTTAAATACGGGCAGAAAAGAGAACGGAACGAGTGGTGGCACAAGGGGAATGGGATGTTACGACTGAACTTCAGCAAGAAAGGATGGGGAGGGAGGGGAAGGAAGCAGGAAGGGAGAGTTTGGGCGGACTTTTTCCCTTAGATCCAAAGGAGAGTGAAAAGGAAAATGGTTTCCCCTGAAACAGTGCACGAAGAGGCACTTCCGTCATCGATGCTATGACGTCACGACAGCTTGACTGCGGTGAATCCTGGCGTCCTCCATCTTTCCTCCATTTTGGACTTTGGTCCCCAAACCTGCACACTGCCCACACCTGCACACTGCCCACACCTGCATATTGCCCACACCTGCACACTGCCCACACCTACACACTGCCCACACCTGCACACTGCCCACACTTGCACACTGCCCACACCTGCACACTGCCCACTGCCCAAACCTGCACACTGCCCACACCTGCACACTGTCCACACCTGCACACTACCCACACCTTCACACTGCCCACACCTGCACACTGCCCACACCTGCACACTGCCCACACCTGCACACTGCCCACTGCCCACACCTGCACACTGCCCACTGCCCACACCTGCACACTGCCCACACCTGCACACTGCCCACACCTGCACACTGCCCACACCTGCACACTGCCCACACCTGCACACTGCCCACACCTGCACACTGCCCACACCTGCACACTGCACACTGCCCACAACTGCACACTGCCCACATCTGCACACTGCCCACACCTGCACACTGCACACACCTGCACACTGCACACTGCCCACACCTGCACACTGCCCACACCTGCACACTGCCCACACCTGCACACTGCCCACAACTGCACACTGCCCACACCTGCACACTGCCCACACCTGCACACTGTCCACTGCCCAAACCTGCACACTGCCCACACCTGCACACTGTCCACACCTGCACACTACCCACACCTTCCCACTGCCCACACCTGCACACTGCCCACACCTGCACACTGCCCACACCTGCACACTGCCCACTGCCCACACCTGCACACTGCCCACACCTGCATACTGCCCACACCTGCACACTGCCCACACCTGCACACTGCCCACACCTGCACACTGCCCACGCCCTCCAGACTGCTCAGTCCTCCAGACTGCACAGACCTCAATCCTTCAGTAGACCCTTGCCCTTAACACTAACAGCAGACCGACTTCCATATCGCTGTATAGGCCCCATCCCACACCCCAACTCCACAGTAATCTCTCAACGCACTAACCTTCAGTAAAGTCATTACCTCCTAAATCCTTCTGTAGACTTCCCAATCCCCTTTGCCCATCCCCTACACTCCAACACCCCGCCGCCTCCCTTCAATTCTTCAAACCCTCAATATCCTCCCTTCTCTTTATACCCCTTCACCCATTTCCTTTACCATATCTCCTTGTAGACCCATTACACCCCTATGTTTACATCCTCTTACCTACAAACCCTTCATCAGGCCCCATTTTCACATCCGCTGTAAAGTAACCCCCCCCCCACCTTACAACAAGTGGCCTCCTATTTCTACACCGCTTTACAGACCCCTCTCCCCCCCCCCCCCCCATAGTAGGCCCCTCACTACCCCTATAGTGCACCCCTCACTACATCTATGGTAGACTCCTCACTACCCCTCAAATCCCCCAGCAGACCCCCTTGCTCTCAACCCCAATCCCTTCTGCAGGCCTTCCTACCCCCCACCGGTCCTTGGGCTTGAGGACACGGGAGCATCGCAGGTTAATTAGTGGGCGAAGGGGCGTTGACACTGCTCTAATCGCCTTACCAACGGTCCAAAGACTAAGCGTAATGACAGCGAGAACAAGAGGGAGGCGCCAGCCCTGTGCACCCTTGCAGCGCTTGTCTGTGTCGAACGGAACATCAAGACTGATGCTGCTGCTGTTTGAAAAATGATTCACAATGGAGGAGGCAACGACCTTAGGAAGTTCCGATTTAAACCCAACGAAAACAGATTTGAACAAGAAGGGCAAAGCCCATACGACTCACATGCTTGACCTTGACCTTTATATGACCTTGACCTTCAGGTGACCTTCAAGGTCAAGGTCAAACAACTAAACCTACCAATGACATCATACACTAAGAAATGCTTTACACATTTTTCCTACCAAAATACATGTGACCTTGACCCAAGGTCAAGGTAATCCAAGGTCATGCAACACAAAGCTGTTAATTCAAGACATAGGAAGCACAATGGTGCTTATTGGCACTTTCTACCATGAGATATAGTCACTTTTAGTGGTTCACTACCCCATTTTGGTCACATTTCATAAGGGTCAAAGTGACCTTGACCTTGATGATATGTAAACAAATGTGTCTCATGATGAAAGTATAACATGTGCCCCACATAATTATTAAGTTTGAAACAGTTATCTTCCATAGTTCAGGGTCAAGGTCACTTCAAAATATGTATACAATCCAACTTTGAAGAGATCCTGTGACCTTGACCTTGAAGCAAGGTCAACCAAACTGGTATCAAAAGATAGGGCTTGCTTTGACCTATATACCACTTGTAGCTAAGGTCGCCATTCTCAATAACGTGGGAGAAAATTGGGAAAATGTGAAAAATGACTGTTTTTGAGACCACATTTATGGCTCCTGTGACCTTGACCTTGAAGCAAGGTCAAGTCGCTATGTATGTTTTTTGAGGCCTTGTCATCATACACCATCATGCCACATTTGGTGTTGATAGACTTAATAGTCTCCGAGAAAAATCCAACGTTTAAGTTTTTTACGCCCGGACGGACGCCCGGACGGACGCCCGGACGGACGGACGGACGGACGACACGGCTCAGTACATAGACTCACTTTTGCTTCGCATGTGAGTCAAAAACATTGACAAAGGAAGAGGCAACGGCCTCTAGAGGAAGCTTGATTTAAATCCGACGAGAACTCACCCAAAATAGTTTTGGAATTTACATTCGTTGTGGAAAGTTTAGCTTCACAAAATCACACCACCTAGCAACATCCGTCCGTAAACACCACAATAATAAATCGATCAAGCACATACTGGCAACACAATCTTAGAGTTCATTCAGAAAAAGATTTCGGTGAGATGTGAAAATTTCAACGTCAACTCAGCATAGAATGGTGGAATTCTATAATCTTTATGTACTTTTTCCGGGCGTCTCGTGGTGAGTGTGCATCCACTATGGTTTTAAACAACGTCGAAAAACCATCAAGGCCTCTTTTTGTTGTTGCTGCTTGTGTTCTTCTTAAAGAACGTAAGAACGTGAGTCACAGCTAAGAAAAGCTCATTAAAAGAACTCGCTCGCTTTTTTAGTACATAACGAAAACCTGCAGACGAGCATGTGATGGTTCTATATGTCATACTGCAACTTCTGTTCCCTACTGCGTACAAGTTGAGGAAACATGAAGGGAGGCAGAAAACGGAGGACGTTCTAAAATCGAATCGATTTAAATCAGAACTATATCAGGAGACAGCGACAGATATGCTGACGTCACGGGGCCAAGATGGCGGCTCCCATCCATCAGCGAGCAATACAGCCCCGTAGGCGCCGTGAAAGTCACCTTGTGCGAAGCAGTTGCGAAGCGAAGAGGTCACGAACGTGGCAGCTATATCCATCAATTTGGATGCGATGTGTGCACGAAAAATGATACTCTGTTCGCAAATAATTACTGTAGGCAACAGCGATTCCAGCTGTGACGACCAGTGATGGCAGACACGCCAAGGGCTTGTGACGCTTGTGAAGGCCAGTGCACAAAAATAAGCCAATGAAGATCAGGAAGCTAACTAAGTCAATCGCAAGCATTGTAATGCATACGCCGAGACGCGTACGCACAGTCTGGCCAAAAGCAGAAGATTGCTTCAAAGAAAGGGAATCGCCCAATGAAGTCCATCTTCAAGACAGCGAGTATGACTAACCTTCCCAACTGAAAAAAGAAGTCAAATTTCTTATTCAGGTCTTGCTTCTTACTTCTATACGGTCTCCGCACTCAAAGAAAACACGGCATCGTATCGATTTTTAATGCAATTTTAAGGACAAAATCGGTAACGTCTTAAAGTGCCGAGGACTGCAAAATTCCAGTGTAGACAGACATTTTCAAGGACCTCAGTATCTTAACGGGTAGACCTATCCAGAAGATCGTGGATTTCGTCCCTGTCTGAATTTCAGATACGTCCTCGGTTCATCTCCTGGTGAGTTTTGGCTATGTTTTGAGAACGCAGGTACAAGATGAATGAGTCCCGCCGTCTGCATTGACATGAGACCTACTTTCTCATCCATCCTTTCGTGTCCCAACCTGACCATCTCCAACGCTCTGCCATCCTTTCGTGTCCCAACCTGACCATCTCCAACGCTCTGCCATCCTTTCGTGTCCCAACCTGACCATCTCCAACGCTCTGCCATCCTTTCGTGTCCCAACCTGACCATCTCCAACGCTCTGCCATCCTTTCGTGTCCCAACCTGACCATCTCCAACGCTCTGCCATCCTTTCGTGTCCCAACCTGACCACTTCCAATGCACTCCCATTTTCATTCCGCATATTCCCGCCCTTCCACCCGCAGGAAGGTGAAACGTTGGAATGTGAGCTGGTATGAGCAGTGGCAGATATGTATATGTATCTCATGCTCACATGCACATTCTCTCTGATGCATCTCACACACACACTGCCCCACCCCCACCCCATCACCCCCACCCCCACCCCCGTTCCCCCACCTCAACCTACTCTCTATTTTCCACTCAAACCTGTCAAACCAGATACCCTCACATAACCTTTCAGGTTCAACTAACCCTCATGCCACTACTCTACTCCATCACCCAACTACAACACACCCCTCACTCCCCTCTCACTCCTCATTCTTTCTCTCCTATACCCTTTACCTTATCCCCCTTCCCCCCCCCCCCCCCCCCTCATCAAGGACGCACCTCTATCCTCACTTCAACCTCTATACCTCACCTCTCTTTACTTCCTGTGCCCCACTGAACCCCCCCCCCCCCTCCTTACTCCTACACCCCCGCCCCCCCCCCCCTCTCGCCAAGCCCACCTCATCCCCAACTCACACACACACACACATATACCCTTTCTTACTCCTATTACCTCTTTCCTCAACCACACCTCAACTCCACTCCCACATCCCCTCTTCCCCGGAAGTCTAACCCCACCTCCTTACTCCTATTCCCTCCCTCCTCAATCGCATTCATCCCCACCAACCCACCTACCCCGAAACTCCATTCCCACATCCTCATTCCTGTTACCACCCTTTCCTCCATCCCCCACCCTCCATCCCCCAGCCTCCATCCCCCACCCTCCATCCCCCACCCTCCATCCCCCACCCTCCATCCCCCACCCTCCAACCCTCACCCTCCAACCCTCACCCTCCATCCCCCAGTCTCCATCCCTCAGCCTCCATCCCCCACCCTCCATCCCCCACCCTCCATCCCTCACCCTCGAAACTTCACCCCGACTGGTCTACTCTTGTTGCCTTCCACCCCTGCCTCCCACCTCAACGCTAACCCCACCTTCCCGGTACTCCCACCCCACCCACGCACCCACCCGAGTGGAGTGCGGGTGTCGGGCCAAGCTCGTGACTGTAGCGCGTCATACATCCATCCCGAGGCTCGTTGCCTTGCTGCTGTCTGCTGTCACGTGGGCAGGGGTGGGCTCATCGCCACTGGCGATCAAAATAAATCTCGCGTGGGGCATTGTGGGCCGCTGATTGAATTTCGCGTGGCCTTGGGGCCCCCCCCTAATGAAAAGAGCCTAGGCGCATCTACATCATTCACGACTCGGTGGCTTGAGGTGTGCAGTGCGCAACAGTGTCTTGACAAGGCCCTAACAAACGTCCACACTAAACTCTCAACAAACCCACCCACCCCAAAATTTAAAAAAAAAAAATAAATAAAAAATCCCGCCTGTTGAAGAACCGGTCTCCTGGACCCCCTGGGTTCCCCATTCTCCCCCCTGGGTGGGTGTGGGTGTGGAGGGGGTTGACCGTGCACCCCGAGGCCTCTGAGATCCGTCCTAGACGGCCCCCCTCAAGGTGACAGAGACAGATGTCCTGAGGCCCAGGCTGTGACAGTCCGGCCATGCCACCCTGATCTAGAGCCGCGATAAACATGGACGATATTCACAACAACTAACAGCCGGCCGCCCCACCCGTCACTCCTCTGTTCTGGCAGTGAGCGATTCGTCCCCAGACCCCCGACATACCCGATTCACCCCCAATACATTACGTCCCCCCCGAAACCATTTTTTCCTCTCAATCCCGAACGCACACCATACAGTGCGGGTACACCCAGTGCACTCTGATGATGTGCACCCCTCATGGGCCGCATCAACTCGGAAAGACTTCAAGAATTCACAACATGCTTCATACATGCGTACATCTCATGCATTCCCAGCACAATGCATGCACCGCAATACATTTCCTGAACACGCCTCACGCATCTAAATTTGTAGAATGCACTCCATGCAGGCCAAAACACTTCATACAAACTCTCGTACACCCAACTGTCCCAATATACGTCCACCCCGAAATATCACACACACACACACACACACACACACACACACACACACACACACACACACACACACACACACGGCACACACACACACACACACACACACACACACACACACACACACAAATCACATCCCGATACACTTTATAATCCCTATCATACGTTGCACCGTTATCACCCCTAAGGCAACCCTTTTACATCTCATGCATGCCAATAAACATCATGCACCCCTATTGCACCACATCCATTCCGGTGCATTTCACACGTTTACAAACACTTCACGTATCTCCTAACACCCCGAGCACGTCAATGACCTCATGCTCATGATATAAAGCCCACCTTGTTTCAATATCACCGAATGTACCACCATTGTTTTATATTCCACGTATCCCAACAATATCACTTCAGAAAAGCATACATGCAGGTTGCGTTAGAGCTATTTTTTTAACAAGAAGACGCAGATACATTTTTTTCTACTGATGGACAAACAGTCAAGTCATCCCAAAAATAACCATACACGTATCCCAATACACCCCATGCAACTAAACTCGACAGACGATGCGTTATGCACATGTTGACTGGTCGTTGACAGCCAGCATGTTCTAAGGCAATAAGGCTCTATTCCGGAACTAAAGCCCTTCCCGCAAACCCTGTAAGGAAAGCAGCCGCCCCTTCCCTTGCTATCTCCCCACCGCCACCTCCGTCCCACTCATCCCAACTTTGAAATGGAGACAGCGTCCATTGAAGGTCAGCCCTAGGGATGAAAGTCAGCGAGGCGAGACCGAGTCCATAAGCTGTCACACATATTCGTCCGCCTCGTATAATGTCATCCTGTCACACGAGATAGACTGATGTCCTTTGTACCCGGATCGACCAGAAATTTCATATGCATCCATTGCCACAAGCAAAGGTTTCTTGTTAATCACGTGATGCGTTTATGTCCCTTCTCGTTTTTCGGTCTCCCGCCATGGTCATACACCTTTCAGCGTCCTTCCCCTTCTACGTTGTTATGGCCTGCCCTCTCACCTCACTCTGGTTATCGCCGGACTAACCCAGGCGTAGAATCACACTTCAACAGCCCACCCGACCCTACCATGTCTACAGTCTCGATTCTAGCACAGTCTCGCATGACTTGTCAGTAGCTTGTCTCACACACACACAAACACACACACACACACACACACACACACACACACACACACACACACACACACACGCGCGCGCGCGTCACGTGACCCTAGTGACGTCATAGACGAAAAAGTGACGCACCCAAGGACGCGTTGCTTAGCCTAACTAGTTAGCAAATAAAAGGCCGGTGTCAACGTGTGTCAAACTTTCTACTGTCTTTACATTTATTTTCATAATGTTGACACATGATGACACATGTTGACACCTACCTACTCCTCGCGAGATTTCGCAAGGTTCCTAGCGTAAGCAACGCGCTCCAGCACCTATTAAACTATATGCATTTGGCCTCCTTGATTACAGGTGAAGGTCACTGTCTGGTTGACTCTTGGATTTCAAAATAAAAATAATCGATTCTAATGTTGACGACTGTTCTTCTAAGCTGCATTTTGCACCAGCAACCGTAAACTAGTCTATGGCCTCTGACCGCACCGTTTTGAGTGAGGGAAAAAGTGTAAGCCGAGAACCACTCATATTTAATGTACCAGCCTTACAAATAACACGTTAACAACTATCTCACTTTGCAGGCGTCTCATCGAGGCTGATGGAGCTCGCATACTAACTTCTCTGGTTCGCACAGATCGAAGGTATAACGATTTGCCATTCCAGCAAAGATCAAAACCAGCACAATCAATTTCAAGAACAAATTATCTCTAAAACAGTACAACTAATTTTTCCTTTATCTTTCGCTCATCAATGCTTTTATTACAATTTACTTCACCACAAACAATTATTATTTACGTAAGCTCTGTACTCATTGCAGTGCTCGCACACTTCAAGCGCGAATATGTTCCTCCACTAAACCAGATGATGGGGTCACTCTTCCACTGCCATTTCACTTTCCCCCTCACACTATCTCTTTATTGGCAGGCTAAACCTTCCCGAAGGTGGCATGTCTTCTTACAGGCGGTGGCTCGATCCCGTCGCCTGTTGGAAAACAATGGGCTGTCCACCCGTTTGCAACCGCCGCCAGCGAGCGAAGCTGAACTGTGGCCGTTAATGTTATATGCTTCGGTAGCAGGATGGCGAACAAAAGCCCCATAAAATCTACCCCTTGAGATTCGGTTACCATCGAGTGCGTCATCTACGAATTCATTGCGAGCTTTATGGAGGGATTTGAGATACACAGTCGGACAATGAACAATCACGGGGAGAGCTTTGCGTACTGTGGCAGTCGCTTTATCGATTCCCAGTGTACTTCCAGCAGTCCGTCAAGGCAATCAAACGCCATTCCGTGACTTTACAAGCTTTTCCTGCCCCATGCAGTAAACAGTTTTTGGAAATCCTGTATATTCTCGTACGTCAGTTGAAAGAAAAAGAGCAGTGAGACATTAACTTAAAAGAACCCATATTAAGGAAAAATACTCAAGCGCACACAAGAAGAACAAGTTTCTGCTTGTATCATCAATCTAACCTAAGCGCGTGTTGAGAAATACGTTGCCCTGAACAGCTCGCCACACTGCAGTCCGACATAAAACACAACAGCGATGTTGTGTTCAAACGAGTTAAAATTATGGCATTTGCCGAAGATCATCGAAGGCTTGATCAAACTACTGAGAATACAATTCCTGTAGTGAAAATACAATGTGCATGTACATTTGCAACAGCTTCTTTTCTTCACTATTACAACGATATATAATTGTTGTTGCTGCTGCTGCTGTTGCTGTTGTTGCTGCTGCTGCTGCTGCTGCTGCTGCTGCTCCTCCTCCTCCTCCTCCTCCTCCCTCCTCCTCCTCCTCCTCCTCCTCCTCCTTTTCCCTGCCTTAATCCTTCTGAACCCTCCCATCTCCACCTTCTCTCCCTTTTCTTTCCTCTTCGCCTCTTTTGCTTCCGCCTTCTTACTTCGCTGTCGTTTTGTACGGCCAGGGACATAAGACGTCCAAACGCTGCGTGAGAATGGAGCTTTATGAACCCTCGTATTGCCTGTGGCGTATTAGACCGAGTAGTGACAGGAAATCTGGAAAGTTCATCGCCCCTAAATGGTTAAAGAAGCTGAAAACGGCAACAAGACTGCTCAAGCTGTAAAATCTTTCAGATTCCCTGCGAGTCATTGAAGGATGAGTAGAGAAATGGAGACTTGGTTAGCTCTTGCTTTAACCAACTCTGGTGATGTTGGGGATCACTGGTCTTATACTACCTATAATGGCTAATAGGTCGTAAAGCCTCATTCTCATTCCTAGTGTATGGTTTTTGTGTATTTGTTACTGTAATTTATAGGGCACTGGGGGGGGGGGGGGGGGGGGGCGCCCTCACAGGAGTTGGGCAACGTGAGCGGGCCTAGGGTGGGATTGAACTTTCTGAGAGTGCCTTGAAAATGGAGACACAGGAGGGGGAAGGGGATGCGTCTTTCCATGGGGTGTCTTGGAGGTGCTAGCGGAGGGATACTGAGGAGGCTTCTGCAGTAGGGGGACGGCCTGAGGGTACAGGGAAGGGAGTCCGGGGGCAAAGAGACTTTGCAAGGGGGTGGGTGTCATGAAGGTGCTGTGCTCGAGGCGAAGGCAGCACAGCTCCTAGCTGGGCCTGTTTACCTCGCTGTCGGCCATGATGGACACCTGCCAAAGCGGAGCCTGCTCTGACGCTGAAGGCTTGCCTCCAGTCTGCCAGCCCATGAAGGAGCCACCCCTCCCCTCCCCCCACCTCCATGCCCCCCATTCCCTCCCCCCTCGCCTCCCCCCCCGATCTCCCCTCTCCAATCCCCCATTCCTTTTCGACCCGCCAGTCCCCGTCTCAAATCGGCCTTAATGAAAAACACAGCTTTTTTTGCACGACTCGCCGCCGCTGAATTATGATGGTCCTAATACGGATGGACAGCCGTCGGTGCCGGAAAGACAGAGTGAAGAGAGTGGGGGAAGGACTCCTGGAAGGCGAGAAGGAAAGGAGAAAAGGGGTGGGGGTGGGGGTGGGGGGTTGTTGAGGTAGATAGGGTGCAGGGTGGGGGAAGAGCTAGGAGAATGGAGAGGGAAAAGGTATTAGAATAAAAAGAAATGAAATCTTTACAAGTCTGAGGTGGTATGTAGTAGCGGCAGATTGCCTGCAGCGAAAACGGATCACATGAGATTGGGTTCACGACAGGGATGGGATGGAGGTGAAGATCGGGGGATTGGGATGCTGAACTTGCAAGGGGCAGGGAAAAGTTTATAAGAAAGTCTAGTGGGAATGAGTTGTTTGAAAAGTCTTTAGTTGGTAATTGCGTGAACAGTTGTGGAGGAAATGGAAAGTTTAACGAGATTGGAGAGAAAGATGGCACCGAAATAATAATACTCATGACGATACATCGTAAAATGATATTTCATTTGTCACTTTATTTCAGGTTTTCGTTAGTAAGGCCGCATCCGATGAACCGAATGTATTGTCGTCACTAGCTTTCTATATTTCTTTCTCTTCGAACATGAACACTGCTTGACGTTCAATCAAATATTTGATACACAAACTCAACATTCTAACGTTGATTCGGTAGATAAAATGGTAGGTGAAATGTATTTTTGTCCCACTCTGCCTCCAACTCAGGTATGAACAGACGACAGACACGCTGAGTGAAACTCGCGAAAACTCGCGTGACTCGCAGTAACTACCTGCCTCGCCTCATCTAAAAAACGCTGCATGTGTAAGCCTCTAGTTCACAGTTACCGACCGATCCTGGGTGTTGCCCACTGTGGATCAAGTCAATACAGTGCAGTACAGTGCAATAGTATACAGTACATTGCACTGGAATGCAGCAGACTGCAGCGCGGGAAAAGGCTACATTAAACACTCTACACGCATCCATTTCAGATCTGCGCCTTTCACGCAGACGTTGAAGGACATGGTCTACTCTCTGCACGAGGCACGCACCTGCACAATATGCGGAAGTATTGGGGAAGTTATCAGCTCACCTACGACCTAAATGCATACTGAGCTACGGCCTCGAGAGTATTGGGGAAGTTATCAGCTCACCTACGACCAAAATTCACACTGTGAGCTAAGGCCTCGAAAGTATTGGGGAGTTTATCAGCTCACCTACGACCAAAATTCACACTGAGCTAAGGCCTCGAAAGTATATCAGCTTACCAACGACCAAAATTCACAGTGTAAGCTAAGGCCTAGAAAGTAATAGAGCTACGTTCCGCAATGCTTAGACTCCCATGCAAAATGCGAGCTACGGATTTGAATGTATTGATGATACTCTCAGCATATCTCAGACTCCCATACAAAATGCAAGGCAAAGCCAGTAAATAATAGAACGTAACATTTCAGCTCGTCTCAGACACCCAAGCCTAATGTAAGACAAAGAGGACGTTGAGGGAACATCAGTACACGTCACGTTTCCATGCAAAACGCAGGGCAAAGATGAAATATGGGGAAACTATCAGCACAGATTCCCATGCAAAATGGAAGGTGGAGACAGTGACAGATCATAAGCACTTTCAGTTCGACTCTGACGCCCAAGCAAAATACAACTTCGGCGGTGTAGACATTCGGGGATTTGGAGGTTCTTGAAGCACACAGGCAAGCTGAAGAGGTTGAAGCGCCTGGCACACTCTTGGCATACCGCAGGCCACTCAGTACTTTTCAGATTTCCATGGAAACACGAGGCAAAGGCGATGAAGGATTCGGGATGCTGTCAACTCTCCCACGCCCTTGCAAAGCAGAGCGGAGACAGTGAAAAATCATGTATCCTTGCAGCATGCCACAAACGACATCCAAGCAGAATGCAACATGAAGAAGACAATGAGGGATTGGAGATATCATCTCCAGACCTCAGACTTCCATGCAGAGGGGAAGCCGAAGACACTGAAGTATGTGGCATAGGATCATCCAGACAGTACCGATCTGTTTTCCTGCTAACGCGTCGTCTTCTGCTGGCTGCCAGTTCCAACACTGTTTTCTATGTGCAGTCTACACAGCAGGGCAAGGCATGAGCGGTACTAACACATCGAAATACTGCTGGCTGCCAGTTCCAACACTGTTTTCTATGTGCAGTCTACACAGCAGGGCAAGGCATGAGCGGTACTAACACATCGAAATACTGCTGGCTGCCAGTTCCAACACTGTTTTCTATGTGCAGTCTACACAGCAGGGCAAGGCATGAGCGGTACTAACACATCGAAATACTGCTGGCTGCCAGTTCCAACACTGTTTTCTATGTGCAGTCTACACAGCAGTGCAAGGCATGAGCGGTACTAACACATCGAAATACTGCTGGCTGCCAGTTCCAGCATTGCTCATGACTCGCCGTGCTGTGCAGACTACACACAGAAGACACAGTGTTAACACATACCGAGACTGCTGGCTGCCAGTTCCAACATTGCTCATGCCTCGCCCTGCTGTGCAGACTGCACACAGAAGACACAGTTTTAACACATACACAGACTGCTGGCTCAGGGTTGAGGGAGATGACGTTTATCACGACAAAGACTGCATGAGCGGGCGCACACTTAGTAGGATGCTCATTGTAAAAAACAGAAATGAGACATGGAAAGAAAATGAATATCAACGGGCATTGTTTAAAAGTAATCCGAAACCCTCTTAAATCGTTCCGTTCCGAAGACGACACACACAACTAGTCGCCAGTTGTGTTCTGCATCTGAACAATTGGGCTCTTCCATTAAAAAAAATTCGTGTAGTCTAATTCAAACAACCACAACGACATCCAGAGCGACCATGAACTATAGGTCTGTTGATTAGAACAGGCAGCGCAACATTTACACAGAAGCAGCAAAACATGCTGAAGACATAGGTCTAGCGAAAAAAATAACGGGCAACTGCAAATTGGTTCTCCTTGAGAACGAGGTACCGAGGAAATGGAATTTCTTACGTAAACGAACAATATAAAATATCCATCATTTCCTTTGGAATGTGTTGTCAAACACATAAAAGACGTATGATCATTTTCAACAACGACAAAAAAACGAACTACGCAACCTCTCACAAGCTACACTCTTAGTGTAAAACCCAAGAACAGCAAAAATCCCCGGATGTTCATTCAACAACTTTTAATGAATAATATCGACATCAACGGATCTGCTGAATCTCACTTGGAAGAATACATGAGATCCTTGCAGCTATTAACTCTACTGTTTTGGTCAACCTTTTTCGAGCTTTCTTCTTTGTAGCCACATTCTCCATACCAGGCAAACTTCTGACGAGAGAAGCTTGTGGAAGAGGGGTGGATGCTGGGAGGAAGCTTGACCAGGGAATGCCTTGGGATTGAATAAACAGGAGCCGAGTTGTGACTAATCTGGGAGATGACAGATATTGGGAGGGCTGTGTAGAGCCGGAGGTTTAACTATAAAGGTTTTGTATCAGAAGTAAAAAGTCATTCTGAATTCAGTGCTGTACTCGGCTGCCTTGTACACCGACTGATGTACCTCATGACATCATCACTATTCTCAGGAATCATGTTTATTACGGGATTGTGGCTGAACTGTTCTCTAAATGGTAATGCATAAGGGGTACAAATACATTATGTATGTAAGGTAATGATTTATTAAAAGTTTGGCTGATGTGTCATTTGATGTAATGTACGTTATGTTTATAATGTTTTGACATATGTAGCTAGGAAATGTGGAATTTGCATTGTCACAGCGTTTGACGTGTTCATAGAATTGTAAAACATGTATAGTAAAGAAAAAAAGAATAAACTTAAGTGTTTTTTAAATCAATTATAACGAAAGATATAGGGAGGGCATTGTGTGCATTTGCAAAGGATGGATATAATTTGAGGATGAAAAGGAGTGGAATAGAAAGTATGGTGGTTATAATATCCTAAGATAAACTGGGAGGAGGGGGGGGGGGGGGGGGGGGGGGGCGTGGGAGGGCGTTGGGAAAGGGAAGGGGGAAAAAGGAAGAAAAAACGACAGCAAGTAATGCACGAAGACGATTGATGACTGGGGCGGGGGGTGTTAGGAGGGGGAGCTAGGGGGTGAGGATGCTGTAACCATGGAAACGGAAAGAAAGAGATGGGGGGGGAGGTTTGATAACTGACGAATCGTCTCTGTCATTTTGGGCGGTGACTGCCATCGGCCCAGTGAGCAACGGCTATTGGCAACCAGTGAACCGTGAAGAAAAAGAGAGGTGGGGTCCAAAAGTAGGGGGGAGGGGTAGGAAGAGGAGAAGGGGAGGGGGGGGGGGGGGGTTGTCTTTATGGGTGAGGACTGAGTCTCAATGACGGACAGGATAATGACAAAAGACGAAAAACAGGATAGAACAAAATTCGAGAATTGGTGGGTTGGTGGGTTGGTGGGTGGGTGTGTGGGTGTGTGGGTGTGTTGGGTTGGGTTGGTTTTCAAACACGCCATCCTCGTAGCTCAATTTTTAAAGTGTCTGAACTGAAATCAGTAGGCCGGTGGGGACAGAGGGTGGGTGATGGGTGAAGGAAGCACAGTAGGCCTGTGGGGACAGACGGTGGGTGGTGGGTGAAGGAAGCACAGTAGGCCGGTGGGGACGGAGGGTGGGTGGTGGGTGAAGGAAGCACAGTAGGCCGGTGGGGACAGAGGGTGGGTGGTTGGTGAAGGAAGCACAGTAGGCCGGTGGGGACAGAGGGTGGGTGGTGGGTGAAAGAAGCACAGTAGGCCGGTGGGGACAGACGGTGGGTGGTGCGTGAAGGAAGCAGACAGGGGGTGGGGACAGAGGGTGGGTGGTGGGTGAAGGAAGCACGGTAGGCCGATGGGGACAGAGGGTGGGTGGTGGGTGAAGGAAGCACAGTAGGCCGGTGGGGACAAAGGGTGGGTGGTGGGTGAAGGAAGCACAGTAGGCCGGTGGGGACAGAGGGTGGGTGGTGGGTGAAGGAAGCACAGTAGGCCGGTGGGGACAGAGGGTGGGTGGTGGGTGAAGGAAGCACAGTAGGCCGGTGGGGACAGAGGGTGGGTGAAGGAAGCACAGTAGGCCGGTGGGGACAGAGGGTGGGTGGTGGGTGGGACAGAGGGGGTAGTAGCACAGTAGGCCGGTGGGGACAGAGGGTGGGTGGTGGGTGAAGGAAGCACAGTAGGCCGGTGGGGACAAAGGGTGGGTGGTGGGTGAAGGAAGCACAGTAGGCCGGTGGGGACAAAGGGTGGGTGGTGGGTGAAGGAAGCACAGTAGGCCGGTGGGGACAGAGGGTGGGTGGTGGGTGAAGGAAGCACAGTAGGCCGGTGGGGACAGAGGGTGGGTGGTGGGTGAAGGAAGCACAGTAGGCCGGTGGGGACAGACGGTGGGTGGTGGGTGAAGGAAGCACAGTAGGCCGGTGGGGACAGAGGGTGGGTGGTGGGTGAAGGAAGCACAGTAGGCCGGTGGGGACAGAGGGTGGGTGGTGGGTGAAGGAAGCACAGTAGGCCGGTGGGGACAGAGGGTGGGTGGTGGGTGAAGGAAGCACAGTAGGCCGGTGGAGACAGAGGGTGGGTGGTGGGTGAAGGAAGCACAGTAGGCCTGTGGGGACAGACGGTGGGTGGTGGGTGAAGGAAGCACAGTAGGCCGGTGGGAACAGAGGGTGGGTGGTGGGTGAAGGAAGCACAGTAGGCCGGTGGGGACAGAGGGTGGGTGGTGGGTGAAGGAAGCAGACAGGGGGTGGGGATGGGGAGAGAGAAGGGATGAAACTGTGAGACTGGGGTAACTGAGGGGAGGCGGGATGGTCTACACTCCCCAGAATCTGAACACCCGACCAAATATTTCCAGTGAAAGGGGGTGGGGGAGATAAGGCACCTGAGGTTGACGAAGGAAATGGAGGGGACAGTCCATCAACCCCTGCGCCATGACATCCAACCCTCACTTCTAGCTCTTCCCTTAGTGTGCGCGTATCCATTGTTGCCATTGCTGGCAGCCAAGGGGTGGGGTAGGGGAAAGGGGAGACGATAGAGCTGGGGGAGTGGGAGGGGAGGGGGCCTGAGATGGCGAGAAATACAGTTCATCCATCCCTCCGTCCTAACATCCAAACTTCACTTCTAACTCCACCCTTAGTGTCTCCGTCACCATTGCTGGAAGCAAGGAGGTAGGAAAGGGCGGAGGTGGGGAGGGGGAGTGGCGAAGGGGGGGGGGGGGGGGGGGGCTGAGACATGGTTGAAAGGGGAGTCCATCGGTCAGTCCGAGACGGCCAGAGGCGAGAGCAAAAGGGGATTAGGTGTCGCGGCAGACAACTCTTCATTGGCGGACATGATCACTGCTCACCCTTGGTCCCGCGACGCCCCCAAGCACACTGACCATTGTCCAGACATCCTTCTGTCCGCCCTTCTGTCCCTTGTCCCCCCCCGCACCCCCGGGGACCCAGCCATCCCACTCACTGTCCGCCCTCCTGCCTGCCCCACCCCACCCCCTCCCCGGAACCCACACCAATTCCCTTGAATTCCTCCTCTATCACGAGCCATCCCCCACCCACCCACCCACCCACCCACCCACCAAAACCCACCGACCCCTCTCCCCACTTCCACATCCTCCTTTTCCTCCACAACCCGCAATAATCACTGTCTCAATGCACTGACCGTTAGGGACCTTCTCGGCTGAGAAACCTTTTTTTGAGGATGGAAGGCCATGTGACGCCATGTCTATTCGTGATGATTGACTGAGATGAGATGGGTGGAGTTTTACGACCTCTCAGCCTATGTAAGGCCACTGATCACGAAAATCACTACAGCGGATTGGAGCGAAAGCGCGTCGTCTCGATGTTCCTAGTCAGTCATCTTTTTATGAAACGCATTAAGAAGCGCAGTGTGTTTATTCTCATCTCCAAACCTACGGGGGCATGATGATGATAATGATGGAACTAAGTGTTTAGAATTCTGAGCTGCACGCGTGACGCAGACTACTCAGTCACAAGTAAATTCGAAAGGTAGCCTTAGAAAACAAGCGTCTTCGCAAAAAAATTATCATGTCCTGCGTTTGTGAAAAGTGAAATTTGCTGGCCCTCAAATGAACTTTTCTTTACAAAATTCTGACGACGCTAGCGTTTTTAATTGGGCAGTTTTGTCACATAGACACATTAGCCGACAGACGGCAAGAGCAGAATGTACAATTTATACAACACCAGACAAACATTTGAGTGTACACCAAAAAAGAGTTTTCCTTATTTATAAGCAAGGAGTGATAATACCCTCCATCCGCAGTACTTACCCATCATCTTTTCATGAGACCCGAAGCTTTTCACAGTCAAAATACAATGCACAGACAACGCAAGAGAAAAAGCACGCAGATGCCGTCTAACTACACCAACTGTTCTCATGAGCAGCCTGACGCCCGTCATCTCGCGACCGACGCGCGTTCCCGACACCACCGTGCGAGCTAACGTGTGCCTGATTAAGATAAGACGTCATCATCCACTCTTCGTTAACCCCAGACCGGAAGTGGCCCTCGAGGCGCGATGCATCTCGGGCATGTGCCAACCAGGGGAGGCAACTCGGCGCGCACGGCTCGGAATGCACGAGCATCACGGGAAAGCAGCGGCTCCGCCACGGCTGAGCGGGCACGGTGCGTCTTTAGTCGTCATAGTGATCGGCCTGCCACTGGCACGATGAGCGAGAGGGCGAGACTGCAGTATGGACAGACCGTGTGACTCGTTCATGCCAGTCGGAGCTGATCATCGAGTCAGCCGATGCCGCCCTGCTCTATGTATGATAGAGCCGACTGTTACGGCTGCCTCTGTGTGTCTGTCACGTAGACCTTCTTCCCCTATTTACTTCACGAGTGTCAAAGCCAGCACCACGGCTGTTTCTCATCGAGAGAGAAGGAACGTTCAAATTCTTACAAACAGCCTTTCTCCTCGTCCAACCGCTGGCGGGGGGGGGGGGGGGATCCCACAATGTTGGAGAAGTTATCTTTAAGGTTTTAAAAACATTATTTATGTTTCGGTGTGTTTCTTAATCATTTCGCATGCAAAAAGACACGTGAATCACTTAAAGATTGTGTATCTGACCTATTAGAATTAAAACAGCATTAGGTGAATACAGACACCTCAAAACACGCAAAAATTAGCTCTCAAAAAAGGAAAGGGTGGCTGGAAACCTCCAGAAAACAGAAATAGGTCGAGGAGAATAGAGGAGAGGGAGGGTAAGTTCTTTTCCATGAGGTGCTGAGAAATCGACGACAGTACACCATCGTTGAAATAACCAAAGGCGGTCACAGGTTTACCAAAACTAACACCCAGTGAAGAATACGTCAGTTTGGACAGACACTGCAAAAACCGAACCGAATGATTAGACGCTTCAGTTGACAGCAACGGACTGTGCCTCTTCACTCAACAGTCACGGACCAAGTCACAACACTCAACAGTCACGGACCAAGTCATAGCACTCAACAGTCACGGACCAAGTCACAGCACTCAACAGCAACGGACTGTGCCTCTTCATTCAACAGTCACGGACCAAGTCACAGCACTCAAGTCACAGACTGTGCCTCTTCACTCAATAGTCACGAACCAAGTCACAGTACTCAACAGTCACGGACCAAGTCACAGCACTCAACAGTCACGGACCAAGTCACAGCACTCACGGGCAGCGCTTGCAGCTTGGGGTGCTTCGCAAAAACGGCTTCCTTGAACCACATCGAGCAACGTTCATCTACCTCATGGGTGGCTTACAGCGGGATTAAAGAAGAAACAAGACCACTTTTGAATTCGACAGATACAGTGCAACTTCATCACCATTGTCATCTTGGCACTTCATCCACCAGGAGCAAATCCAGGACACGCTTCTGTACTACAAAAATCACCCAGACACACAATACGCCGTGTCCACATCGAGAGAGCACTCCCGAACAGGAATTGACGTATAGACGCTTAGTCTTTTTCGATTCAAAACAATATCATCACATTGAACTTCATTACAGAACTAATTTTCTCCTGCTAGACGTTTACAACCATCTCGTTTATCAACTGACTTCCTCATCTAGATCACCTCATACCAGGAGTCAGTGAAAACAGAACTAATTTCTGACTCAGAGGGAATACCCTGCATCCAGCTCTTCGAGCCTTGGACAGACGCCCGATTTTTTTCTTGACAGGGTCAGACTCCCCTCGAAACTCTAAATGACGACCGTCACGAGATCATTCACAAGAGGAGTCGGATGGAGCAGATTGACTTTTGACTCCACAAGAATGCCGCGCATCTCGTATCTCGTAGGTTGAGCTCTGGACAGGGACTGGGACTGGGGGACAGATTCTGCCTGTCACGCGGGGAGCCGTGCCTGGACTCCACAAGCAGATGCTGTCAGCAGGGGAGGGGGCCAGGGACAAAAGCCCAAGTCGACGTTTGAACGACACGCGGGATGATGAATGGCAAAAAGACAATTGAAAACATCAAAACCGCAAGCAGACTCGCCTGGTGTCCCGGGCGGGCACTTCCTGAAAACATCAAATATGACGTCACTGCTCATCCTGGTGTCGGCGGCTGAAGCCCACTGGAGATGGGCGAGTAATTGGGCAAAAACGGCCCGCATCCATGTTTCATGAAGTTTGCTTCCTGCAGGAAGAGCACTGTCTGGCCTGATTGCATTAGAATATACTTTGACAGCCGCTTCCCATAGCCCCCATACCGAGGACACCAAGCAATAATGTCTGACAGAGCGCCGAAGAAAAAGCGCGCGCCTTAAAGATCAGACGCAGTAGGAGACACATGGCGAGAAACGTTGAAGTAAGGCGAGGTACGAGTTGAGTCAAAGAAACATCCAGGAGGCAACCATCAGCACACTGGTGGGACAATGATCTAAAATTT
>JAWQFJ010033219.1:7500-32500 GCA_034096865.1 Theodoxus fluviatilis
TACCTGTACTCCGAGACTCACAGTCAAGCACACCAACATAACGGACCCACCGAGCACATAATCAAGCCCCACTACACACATACTACTGACCTGACCACGTCTTCACACCGAGCCACCACCACTGCGGCGCATTCTCCCTCTTATACCAAGGACAAGCACCTTCACACCTCCGTGTCTGCCTGCCAGCCTAAAGCCACTGACACTAGAGGACATGAGGCAGTGTCACAGAGAGGGGTAGGGAAGTCATTTGCATGATCTGCCCTAGACAGGCCTATGAAAAAGGGGCATTATCCTCATCGCCTCAGAATGGAGCCTGCAAACCCCTTTCATTCCTATCCAATTTCATCGAGGATGGAGCGTCTGCATTCTGGAGAGAGCCCATAGCCCAACGACTGATAAGGTCTATATCGAGGTGACGTGCGTGAATCCGATGATCACAAGTTGCATTGTGCATCCCCTACTGCCGATAAGGGAGTGACGAGACTAATCTCCCGGCATGGAAACAAACAGTCATTGTAGTCTTTATCTTGTCTATCAAGCTCTGCCCTTCTCGTCACAAACACTTCAACAGCGTTTCCTGCAGGAAAACAAACGGTAGCATCTGTTTGTTTTTAAACAGTGCATTGCTTAACACTCAAGACTCAATACGTATAACAACTAAATATTTTTCATTGGAATTCGAACTTTTCTTTACAAACAGGCAATGAACTTGTAAACGGTCGTCCTAATCATTATGTTTAATAACTCTTATTGCCCTCAACACATGTTTTGACAGCGTATATTGGTGTCTGTACACCCTGTTACAGTACATTGATAAAGGAACACAATACTTCATACCCACTACACCCATGGCAAAACTCCAATCCCTGCAAGACACAGTTTTAGTAGTGTCCATAGAACTTTTTCCTCTTGATGCATAAAAGGTGATCAAAGCATATAACTATTATGAAAACCCCCTTTTAAAATGTACCTCCTCAATATGGCGTATTTGACTGATACACAATGGCACGAGACCAATATAATCCTACTTTTGCATTATATTCTATTGTATATTTCAGTGTTCCAAGTTTGATTCTATGAGCACATGATGAAGAACTCGTTTCACTAGGGAGAGTGGGCTGATTCTATTCAGCCACCAGGTGTATGGCTAAAGATGTGTACCAAAGGTTAGCAGTGTACACGTCCACAACAAAGTTACTAACAGGTACAAGGTTTCTTTGTTGTTATTGTCGTTTTTGGCCCAGGTAAATGTTTTCAGCAACTTTCTATCTTTGACCTAATGAGGTTGGCATTACCTGGAGTGTGTACAAAATAGTTGAAGGCAACATCCGCCTTGTTGACAGCTGTACAAGTTCTGTCAGTGTGTCGCCTATTCCACAGGGGGAAACAGAAGGAGGCCGGGTGTATTCCTATTGTTTGGAGAGCAATCCCTTCATTCCGGTTCCTATTTCTAGGGGGCTTTTACGGTTGTTGGTTCGCAGCACTGGCAAGGGACACCCCGGCTGTGGCCAGATCAAGAGTTTCCGACACTGGGAAGACAATGAACAGAGCAGCACGTCTTGCCCTAGGAAAGCCTCTTGTCTGAATCTCGTGAACACTTTCGTCAAGCTCTTGACGGTGTGAAACTGGGGTGCTTTTGATGAACATAATGCAAACTCTAGATAAAAATTAGTTTCTTTCAAGTCTACAAGAAACTGGTAGAATCTTCCATGTCATGAAAGCACACAAGAAAAGTATTGCAGCTGTAAACTATCTACAGTAACACCAACTTGAATTAGGAGACAACTTGCACAAAAGTCATGGAGTGACAGCATCACAACAAACAGCAAACAAGCAGTTTAGAGTATCCTACAGTAAAAAGTGGAATTTAAGATAATCTTTAAGAGGTATGGTCATTTCCTAAGAGTCATAATATGTAACAAAGAATTTTGATAAGACGAAGCTTGAGTGAAGCAACAGGAATCAAGGAATGGGAAGATTTAAGAAATAAGAAATGACAATGGAGGAAATTTGAAGTTCTAATAACAAAACGGAACTATGAAGTGCAAAACGATTAAAGCAAGGTACTTTACAAAGAAGATACAACAAAATAATGTGTGAACAAATACAGATACACTTAAATAGGAAAATAACGAGAAATTGATAATCATCCACTCGAAATAACATGGCTCACATTAGCTGAAATTTGTTTTAATTATACTTTTCAGGTGAATCCATATTGATGCTGTCTATAAAAAAGACACAAAAAACCAACACCCGCTCAACCACCCAAAACAATACAGCAGTTTTCCATCGCACGTATATACGCTTCCTAGCCTGTGCCAGTGCATTCTAGTAAACTAGAGATTTCGCCTACCGGCTAAAGTATCTCTAGCACAGTTCACATCACGTGATGGAAGGTTTTTGGCCAATTTATGCAAGCGGAGGTCACACGAGAGGCTTGTGGGATAGCCAATGCGCTCCCTGACATACGCCGTTAAAGTAGTTCTAAGACTATTTCGCACAAAACTCTTACCTTACTCTTGTTGAGACAACAAACAAGCGATTATTTGATACAATAAAATGTTTGTGTTGAAATGGAACCAAGTTTTTACATCTGAATGATTTCTGTAAAAAGTGGAGAGAAAAATAGTATCAGAACGAACTATTTTTGGCGCAAGGTTGTAATGCCAAGGGTCAAGCCTATTACGCATTCATTGCGAACTGTGCCAGAGTCAATACTACTGACTCGGGTTTACAGAATGGTGCCAGTGCACATTAAGTTCAGCATATGTGCTGAGAACATTAGAGTTACCACGTCTTTTCATACTCGTTCAGGGAATGTAGATACAGTCCTACAACTACCCTCTGTACATTTTGTACAACTTCAAAGAAATAATCGCATGTATCCTGAACAAAGATCCATGACTCGCGACCCATCTACTATGACACGTGAAGAATATTTTGGTTGAGTTTCAAAGCATTTAACACACTCAGCAGGACTATAGTCGACAGAAAAGGTATTTTTGGTTAACTTTCTATAAATCACAGATATCAACAGGGTCCTTGCCTCAGACGTGGTTTCTCTCGAATAGCAACACCTGAAGAAAAACAGAAATACCAACAACACAAGAGGAATGCAGGGGCTCACTAACACAAACGTGAATCACATTTCCAAGCTACAATTGATCGTATTGGCTAACCTGCACCTTCCTTCTCTCTCTCTCTCTCTCTCTCTCTCTCTCTCTCTCTCTCTCTCTCTCTCTCTTTCTCCCTCTCTCTATGGGAGACTAAATATCAAAAAGTGTTCTCACCAAGGGAAACAGTTGATAGAGTCAGTCATGTCACCAAGATATCTGCTCCAGCACAAGCTGGTGACACACTCTTTATTAAGCAGGCCTACCGAGGTTATCTGCTGTTTCCACCCCCTACACTACATCACTTGCCCTTCCCCTGCCACTGACTGTCATGTCTGACCTTTGCAGTAGAGTCCCACGGAAGAAATAAGATGATACAAGACGCACCTGAGGCTCTTGTCGTAATGGAGTGTGGAAGTGGTCAGGTGATAGCGACAGTATTAAGATATAAGCTGCAATACGCTGTGGAAGCAGTCATATGATAATCAAGCATACTGGAGGCGCACTTTGAAGTGCACTTTGCCCTAAGCTTCCCTACGAGGTCAACACCATGGAAAGGTCAGCTGTTTTCAATCACTCTTTTGCTGAAAACAATGGGTATTCCAGAGTGCACGACTTGAAAAATGGCAACCGTAGCAAATCTGATTTTATGGACGAGCAGTCCAGTCTCAAGAAAGCATTTAAAAATGAATAATCGAAATCGAGAGGAATTGTAGATATGCCAAAAAGTAAGCACAAAAGAAGGAAAAGGAAACAGACATATAGACAGACAGACAGACACACACACACACACACACACACACACACACACACACACACGGAGGAAGATAGATAGCAGGCAGTACAACGAGCAAGACAACCCAGCAGCCCATGAAACAGACTCAACGGTGAGAGAGCGAGAGAGCGAGAGCGAGAGAGCGAGAGAGCGAGAGAGAGAGAGAGAGAAAGAGAGTCAGTCTTCCATTCATGAGGCTAAATTAGGTCACACCCGAGCACGACAAAGCGACAACACAACAAAGCCCTTGCTCCTACAGCTGGAAGAGACAGCTCATCACCAATGCGCATTATCATAGTACGCATGCTCAGTCAGCAAACAGAGCCACGACGCTAGACCGGTGACAGTCTCTCATCCTATTTGACCCTGACGAATAATGTCATGTCATTGTTGTGTTTTCGTCCGTCTGTGACGAGCCGATGCCTCCAGCAGAAGACACTGGCGTTCACTGAGACGACAACAACGACAAAGCGAGAGATTAGAGGTCGTTGCCATAACAACCAGAGAATGCTTACAGAGGACAAAGGAAGGGTCGCCAGGTCACAGGAGAGAGATATTGGATCTGTGGAGATGATGAAAAATGGCTGCAGGGCATCCATCGTATCCTTGACCTCGTCATCTTCCTCATCCGCAAATCAATCCGTCGCCTCAACTCCCAGCTACATCACAGAAGTACCGACATTCACGACTGAGTAATTTAAATCGACAACGACTCGACAGTCAAGCAGACAAATTATTAAGCGTTCACGTGTTTGCTCTCTAATGGGTTACTGGAGTCGAAACAAATAGCGCCGTGCAGGGCAGTGGTGACAATGACATCTTCAAAAGGCCCCCGTCATTGTTTGTGGTCGTTTGTATGCTCTCCTTTTTCGCGACTGACTGATAATTAGTTCTGGCACGTCTCATCAGCAATCACATCCGATCCCAGAGATTTTTCAGCTCTGATTGTCCACACTGGGAGACACGGGAGAAAAGATGAGCTTAACTTTTTTCCACCCACCCTCTCACGCGGGCATGCGGCCACGGGCTGTGGTGAATCACGCACGACACCATTGACTCAGGCCAGCCTCACCAGCTGCCAGAGTTGCATGGAGACAAATCATTCGTCCTCGCCACCATTGACTTTCTCATCACCTCAAACATCCCCTCTCCACGGCCAGGCGGTAATTAAGCAATGCGACGCAAATAACTCCCAGACGCCTCCATCATTCACTTGTCACTGTCAACACACACCAAGGGGAAGGCACAGAGCAGACCACACCAAGCATCAACAACGGTGCCAAAACGCATCCTGCCCACTGACTGCAGATCATTGGAATATGGTTCGAACGTGAGCTGTGAAGCAAACAAGACATAGTCCTCTCATCGTGTGGGCCCCGCTAGTTAACTGCCATTTAGACGCACTATTCACTCATAATTCATCACAACTGCGCTTCGTGAAGACCACAACTGCTTCCTTCTGCGCCTACAGAACCCAAAGCATTCGGCCCCCTGCCTCCCCCCCAGCTGAGAAGAGCGAGTGTGGGGAGGCAGGTACAGCGAGACAGGGGACCCACACATCACGACCTGCATACACTCTCTCCCTCAGGGGGCACTCACCAGTTTAGGTCCTTGGGGTGCGACTAGATGACGCTGCCCAGTGCTGCTAGAGCAAATGGTAGGCAGGGAGAGGGGGTCGGGGAGCGAGGGTTCCAAGTGCGAGGGAGTGAGAGAGAGGGAGACTGAGGGGGGAGGTGAAGTGGGGCTCTCTCTCTCTTGCTCTGATTCTACGCGTCAGCCTGGTTCAGGGACATACAGCACCCATGGACTCGGTAGCAGCAGCAGCATCCGCGCCTGAGCAGGCAGCTGCCGATATGAAAATCGATAGGCAGCCCTCGCCCTGCTCGCCAGCACTGGGCTTGCTTGCCTTTGGCTCCATGTCATCCCTCCCTGCCTCGCACTGCCTCGGTGTTCATCATAAACACACGTGTACTCGCATGCAAAACGTATACACCTACACTGCGTATACACACATACACACAACTTGTACGCAACTGGCAGATGACAAAAGAAACCGAGAGAGAGAGAGAGACAGAGAGAGAGAGAGACAGACAGAGAGAGACAGAGAGAGAGAGACAGAGAGAGACAGATAGAGACAGAGAGAGATAGAAAGAGAGACAGAGAGATAGATTGAAGAGCCACTAGAACATGCGCGAGCTCTCTCAAGTACAGTATAACCCTAACACTAGCTAGAATACAGTGCTTCCAAGTTCAAGGAACATCATGGTGTTGGAGATGGGCCTTGAAGCCAAAACAGGAATGGAGTTGGCATCTGCATAGGCCAGAATGGACACAACTGGCGCCCCGCGTCCTGAAGTACTGCTATCTGCTCCTGACACTGTGGGTCATCGTCATTTCCCCCTCTTGACACATCCACAATCCATCATCTGCTTTAAAGTAAATGATTTATCTGTTATTATAATCATTTCTGCTATTGTCATATGATTAAATTAATGAATACATACAAATGTGGTGGTAGCTTGACGACAATTATAAAAGACCCACATTCAGCCACTGGGAATGAGAATTGTCAAAAGTATACGGTAGTTAAGCAGGTTGTATTGTCAGACAAACATACTTACTCATGAACGTAGCCGCATACGTCACAGAACAGAGAGCACACCAAGATAAGGTTTTCCAAATCGCAAATCGTAAGCAACCAAGGTAAAAACAATCAATTCAGTTGGAAGAAAAGGTGAAAGTACACAACGCTGTATGAATCAGACCTGTATGGGGCAGGCACGTTTTTGGAGTCTGGTGGTACACGGGAGCACAAGGACAGAGTCTTCGAGTCTGCAGCTTCAGTCAATCACGTACAAAAGAAGTCTCTGTGCTTTCTTCTAGGCAGGTGAACGATGTTCACAAGCAAGAAACCCATCTAGTCTACACTCGAGGTTTTTCAAACTCTAGAGGGTTCCATGTATGTAGGGTTTTTCTGGAAGGCGCCAGGGAACATCTTAGGCAGAGCCTTCACGTCAGGTACTTGAAGAATCCTTGCACAAGTCTTTCATTCATTTCCGAAAGATGTACCTCTCAAGGACTTGCAGCTGCTAGGGATGCCCTTCAGTGAGACCCTGCAATCAAGAGCAAGAGAAGCCCTCGACCAAGATCTCTTGATAGATTGGAAAGAAGTCACTGCAGCGGTCTTTGAGATTGACACAGGAGAAATCCCTGGGAAGATCTGCAGATGAGGACCGACAGAATTTCTGCAGGCAGATCTGCAGCCCCACCAGGCGCAGGGAGATGCTGGTTCAGGGGCAGGAGGTCCGCTGTCACCTGGGGCTGAGTCAGCGTCATCATGACCTTTGTGAGAGAGTGGGGGAGACCCTGGCACTATTATTGCCGGCTGACAAAGGCAATTTGCAGGCTGCCTGCCCCTCGTATGCCGCTAACTGGAGCGGATGTCCGCCCCCGTCACTCTCCCCTTAGATCTCTCCTAAAGCGTACGTCTCCCCGTAGCGATTTTGTATGAATCACGACTGGGGGCTTGCAGTACAGACCTAAAAAATGGACCTCGTGAAACACACAAAATCATCTCCAAACCGATTATATTTACGCTTCCACAACATCTAAAAACCTTCTAGCAAGTTTTTAACTGAAAATAAAGATACAATTGTAAATGGTATGGGCCTAGAAAGAAAAAGAACCCATAAGATGCGCGTCTTCTCGTGATGTTTGTATGATGTGGGGTTGCGTACCCTGGGTTTACAAAAACCTGTTAAAGCTTCCAAGATTCAAGATAAATAGCTTTAACAGACGCTGTAAGCATGAAAGGCAAAGTCTCGCCGTGATAAGGTGACAAACACGCAGCTCTCATGTTTCGTTCACTCAGCACTGCTACGTTTGCTTTCCAATTTGGCTCACTTGCATACTTGACATTTTTCACGGTCCACTTTAAAACATACGGAAAAATAATGCTACGGCAACATCGAACAAGCATCAAACAAAGAACACACACCCAGAGCATGGGAACTGCAAACACGTCCCACGCCTCATTAGGGACTGCAGAAATATGCACCCAGGGTCGCATCCGCGGAGCAATTATGGCGCAGCCAATTTCGCGGTAGCCAGGAAGAAGATATTGACATCGCGAGCAACCATCAAAGTTTACACTCCTTTTTGACAGAACGACGCAGTGTTTGAGACGGACGGACGGGCGAAATCATTCATGGATGGATGGATGGATGGATGGAAAAAAAATCTCAGAAAAAATCGTCCTGCATCAACTGTCCACCCACCTGTCAGCGAACAACCTCCTCACTCCCCATCAATCCGCCTACCGCGCAGGCCACAGCACAGAAACCGCAGTTCTCAGCATTCTCAACAACATCCTCAAATCTTTATATGAGGACAGGATTTCCCTTCTCCTCCTGTTAAATCTTTCGGCCGCTTTCGATACCATCGACCACGGAATTCTTCTGTTCCGCCTTGAGCACACTTTTGGCCTTCAAAATGCAGTCCTAAATTAGTTCAGGTCCTATCTTTCAGGCAGAAGACACTTTGTCCCTGTCAACGATATCCCATCCCTAGAAACCACCTTCTTTTTGGCGTTCCTCAAGGCTCAGTGCTGGGACCTGTCCTGTTCATCATGTATACCTCCCCTCTGACTGAACTCATCGACGGACATTCCGTTCTACACGAAATGTTTGCCGATGACACTCAGCTTCAGAATTCAGCCATTCCCTCAGAATATGACAAGATGACCACTTCAATGCAGTCTTGTATTGCTGACGTTGAACTCTGGATGTCCACCAACAAGTTGAAACTAAACTGTGAGAAAACAGAAGCCATCCGTTTCACCAAACCCTCACTCTCTACCTCCCTCACTCTCCCTCCTTCTATCACTCTAGGAGGCGGCACTGTTGGTTTCTCAGACTCTGTCCGTGATCTTGGCATTTTTCTAGACAGTGATCTCTCTATGAAACAACACGTTCTAAAAGTCTGCCAGGCCGCTTACTTAGAATTAAAAAGAATAGGTTCCATTCGCCCCTACCTCACAGAAGACGCCACCAAAACACTAGTTACATCATACATACTTTCTAGGCTGGACTATGGCAACTCGATTCTAATTAGCTGTCCCAAATCTACAACTCTTCCGCTTCAACGTGTTCAAAATTCTGCCGCCCGTCTTGTCTGCAAAGCCCCACGAACCCAGTCTTGTACCCCCTGTTGAAGAAATTGCATTGGCTCCCGGTAGACCTGAGGATCCAATACAAGTGCTGCTGCCTCTGTTTCAGAATCATCACCGGCTCTGCTCCTCTATACCTCTCACAACCATTCGAACTATACACCCCCGCAAGAACACTCCGCTCATCCTCTGATACTAGAATTTTTTATATATCAAACCCTACACTCGCGATCAGCACGGCGGAAGAGCTTTTTCTCACTCTGCTGCCGTCGCATGGAACTCTCTCCCCCGCTCAGTCCGACATTGCGAAGATCTCGATTCCTTTAAATCTAACCTCAAAACCCTCTTTTTCACACAACACTTTGAAAAACCTCTGCATCAGTAATTTTCACACTTGTGGTATTTTTTTATCAGGTGTGTGCCTCCTGTCTAGTCTTGCTTGTCAGTATGTATTACTTTAATCTGCTTGCTTGTTTGTATGTTTTTGTGTTCTTTTTCTATGTTGCTATGGTTGTTTGCTTCTATGCTTGCATGAATCTGTTTGTTTCCGGCTTTTTCGTTGCTTTGTTGTTTGCTTGCTTGCTTGCATGGTTGATATCTGTTTGCTGCTTTGCCTTATTTGCTTGTGTGCTTATGTTCCTTTTCTATGTTTCTGTTGCTTTTTCAGTTTTTGCATGTATGTTTGCACGATTGATGTCTGTTTGCGGCTTTATCTTGCCCTTTTGTTGCTATAGTTGTTTGCTGTTTGCTTGTGTGGCTATGCGTTCTTGTTAAACTGTGTAAAGCGCTTTGTGCAAATACTCATTATTATATTATTATGATGGATGGATGGATGGATGGATGGATGGATGGATGGATGGATGGATGGATGGATAGATGGATGATGGATGGGTGGGTGGATGGATGGATGGATGGATGGATGGATGGGTGGGTGGGTGGGTGGGTGGTTGGATGGTTGGATGGTTGGATGGATGGATGGATGGATGGATGAAAAAGTGGGTGGGAGGGAGGGTGGATGGATGAATGGATGGATGAGTGGATGGACAGATGGATGGGTGAGGCTGAAAGGCCTATCGGTGCGTACAGACTTTGCAACATCACAGACTTCCCTAATCTTAGGGTTGGAGTATAAGAAAGTCGAGGCATCGTTTCCTCGTGATGCAACTTTCACGAATCGCTTGTGGAAACGGTGGGAGCGATTATCACCCTCGATCCACAGGAAAGCAAAATCAAAGCGCTCATTCTCAAAGGCATTGGGTACAATCGCAATCAAAGGTCTTAGATAATTCGGTATGAAAGCGAATGTAGTGTCCAGGGCCCGTATCCAGAACGGCGATTTACCTTTTTAACACTCGATTTATCCCCTAACCCCGGGTTATCTTGACTTCGGGTTAAATTTTCCTATGCATGACGGCGATTTAGCCCTAATTTAGTTAATTAGCTAACCTCGCGTCAAAGCAGAGGGTTAAACTATCCTCCCGATGTCGGCAAGATAAATAGATAACCCGGGATTATCTTCGACTAAGCAAGTATTGGCTCTTTTAATCAGATGCACATGCGTTCATGTGTGCGGCGCGCGTTGTGAGTGTGTGTAGAAAACGTGTTATGACTCTAATCCAGCCGCTATTCACTGTGATGTGAAGAATTTCCTCTCACTGCCTTGCCTGTCCCTGTGCAGTGAGCAAATGACCTTGGCCCGTATCCAGCTTCACTAGGGAAGGTAAATCGGTTACATAAGGTACGCTAGTCAGAGGATCCTAGGTTGCGCTTTGCTATATATACTGGTTTCCAGCCAAGGGAGAGCGGAACAGACAGTTGAAATCTTTTGAGTTGACCGAAACCAAGATTTAGCTAACCCCGCGTTATTTTCGCTTCGTGGATGGGGATTTAACCTAGCGCCTAACCTCACAATAGCTATCCCGGGTTTAGAGATAATTCGGGGTTAAAATAACTCGCCGTTCTGGATACGGGCCCAGGCTAGAGAGTTGTTTTACATGGAAACGTTTCTTTCCATTTCCGAACAGTCAATCCGCTTTTTAATGTTTCCCGGACTCTCCAGCTGTATTCGGTCGGACCTGAGGATTCTAGATCATAATTACAGTCGCCAGGAGGCACGAGTTCTATTTCCGGAAACTCGTAGATGACGACAAGGCGATCAAAGTTAATTGCTTATCACTCCAGGGTAATTGCTTTGTTTGCAAACGACTATCATCACCTGCCGATCGCTTCATACATTTTCCCAGAGGGAACTCGACCTCTGACACACGCAGATCATACTCAAAAGAAGCAACTGGCCGCCGTGATTGAAGTAACTACAGGTTATTTAAAATAGTTAAAGAGGGGGGAGGGGGGGGGAGGAGGAGAGAGAGAGAGAGAGAGAGAGAGAGAGAGAGAGAGATAGAGAGAGAGAGAGAGAGAGAGAGAGAGAGAAAGAGAGAGAGAGAGAGAGAGAGAGAGAGAGAGAGAGAGAGAGAGATATATAGAGAGAGAGAGAGAGAGAGAGAGAGAGAGAGAGAGAGAGAGAGAGAGAGAGAGAGAGAGAGAGAGAGAGAGAGAGAGAGAGAGAGAGAGAGAGAGAGAGAGAGAGAGAGAGAGAGAGAGAGAGAGAGAGAGAGAGAGAGAGAGAGAGAGAGAGAGAGAGAGAGAGAGAGAGAGAGAGAGAGAGAGAGAGAGAGAGAGAGAGAGAGAGAGAGAGAGAGAGAGAGAGAGAGAGAGAGAGATAGAGAGAGAGAGAGAGAGAGAGAGATAGAGAGAGAGAGAGGAGAGAGAGAGAGAGAGAGAGAGAGAGAGAGAGAGAGAGAGAGAGAGAGAGAGAGAGAGAGAGAGAGAGAGAGAGAGACAGAGAGAGAGAGAGAGAGAGAGAGAGAGAGAGAGGATGGGTGGGGAAGGGGAGGAGCGGCATATACGGAGTATGCAAGCAAACATGTAGACGGACGACAGGCAGGCAGACACTAGCAGGTATGCAGACAAGCTGACAGACTGCTGGACAGACAAGCAAGCAGGCAGGCTGACAGACAAACTGGCAGACAGGCCAGACAGGCAGGCAAGCAGGCAGACAGGCAGAAAGAGAGGCTGGAGGCGTTAAGTAACACAAGAATGGACGGACGGAAGGACAGACGGACACAACGCAAAAAGAGACACACAGATCTATACGATTTCAAGACTGTACGGACACGGTTGATTGGATGAGGAAGGAACGAAGACGGAGACCTTTGTTGACACAAATAAAGAGCTGCTTAAAAAAACAACAACAACCACACACAAAAAACACACAGAGAAAAGGTCTTACAAGTGAAAGTAAGATGCTACGAAAGAGCAATAACAATAAATACAATATGAAACAAAACGTCTCGTAAGCAAGGAAGCCACGCTTTAGTGCTGCTAGAGGTTCATGGAGGCATGCCTGCAATACGGCCTGAAAAAGTAAAGACGTTATTCCGCTCAACTCGAGAACGTTAGTTTTTAACGCCTTACAGCGCTTGAATAGACAGCTGCTCTTCCATAGCCTGTACAACTCAGGCAGCATGTCCTGCTAGCCAGGCCTGATGCTACAAAGTTTAGTTCATATTAGCGCCTGCTAGCGGTCTCTGAGTGTGGAACGCATACGCCGGCTTGCGGCACGCGGCGTCCTATGGTGCTGCGATAAAATCTCGTTATGGTTTTAATTTGCAAAACGAAATAACATATAAGCTCTGCGTTCCGTTGCACTCTGCTTCATCTCCGCTACGATGTAGCAAGCGGAGGAGTTTTGATTGGTTCTTTTTAATGACTTTAAAAACACATAATCATTAAAAGTAGAGGGTTTTGGAGGCCCTCTTTGAATACATGAATCCCCAAAATGATTAACATTCTATTTTATTCTTCTTGATCGAAGAGACGATTTGATAGAAGTATAAGGGTCAATATTCATTGATACACAGTCTTTGGTGACGTTTCAACCAGTGGCAGGGGTAAACTTCCTGCCAAAAGGTCGCGCAGCAGCTGGAGCATCTCAGATGGAGCTCTAACTGCTTCACACTAGAGTGCGCCACTTGCTTTGCCTAGCAACAATGAAACTACAGCGCCAGAAGTCGCATTTGATTGGCTTATACTAAATATCCAATTGAATGGAAGTCACTCCACGGACTTGCACAGTAAACATGCTTTGAGCCACGGAGTTTACAGCCATGGAAGTGGCAGATGCCGATTGCTTTCAAATTTCAAAGAAATGAATGTTGTAGTGCACTCATAATCGTGGCGGAGTGGACTGTATGTCATGGTTTGATTTATGTAGTAAACGTCGGCATTTATACCCATGCCTGTAACGAAGTAGCAGGTGACACATTTTGGGATTCCCTTGATCTTCATTTATGACTGGTGATGGTTACCTTCCTTTTGTTATCAACGATAATCAACCTTAATGCTTTTATTAAGTCGTCTAGTCGATCAAGAGGGATAAAATCGAACGTGAAAATATTTTGAGGATTCGTGTATTCAAAGAGGGCATCCCAAACCGTATACTTTTAATGATAATGTGCTTTTTAAGTAATTAAAGAAACCGACCAATCGAAACTCCCGAGCCTGCTACATCGTAGCAGAGACGAAGCAGAGTGCAACGAAACGCAGGGGACGTCTACAATTTATTTGATTGATCCTTGTGCCCCTAACCTTGCAACCAATTTAATCCGAATTCGTTCTGACCTTTTTGCACACAGAGTAATGCACGCACGCACGCACCAACCGCCTGAAAAACTTATTTTCCTTCGCGGAGGTTAACAAAACAACACACTGAAGAGAAACAGAGTTCGCAACAAGTGGACCATCGCCTTTGCGTCACATGTCTTCCTTCTTCCATTCAGCAGAGCACAGGCACTCGAGGAATACGCCACGCAACAACAGAAGGGACACTACAGATCCAGCGAAAGCCCTGGCCTCTAAAACAACAGGCGCACTGCAAGCCTCTCAGTTTTTCTCCACCATGCCTGGCAGCCACGCCATTCCGAAGCTCGATGCGAACTGCATCGGGTCCCCATTCTTACTCCTGGGCCAGGAAACGTGCACACCTGAGCGCTGGCCAGATCAAAGGCTGTCGACATTGACACAGGTGATCAGCCTGCCAGCCAACGAAAAGGACGACAGAAATTCCGTACGGCTCCCCCGACTGCCCAACAGGTAACACTGGTTTACCTCCACTGGTCCCCACACATCACAGGCGCCGCCCAGGTAAGCGGCGCTTGGAAGTGGCCCTGTCCCCGTGTGTCACAGCGGTTTCTTCGCCTGGCCTTGCCCACAACCCGACATGCTGGTGACAACTGCCTTCCAGAGCCTCCTTGCGACAAACCGTGTTGGGAAATCAGGCAGGCCGGCAGGAATAGAAAACATCAAAAGAAAATAATGCAGCAGTAGCTGAAGTGACAGGTAGGGAGGGGAGGCGATGGGAGAGGAAAGGAGACAAGGGAGGGGAGAGGAAAGGAGTGAAAAGGCGGGGAAAGTTAGAGACGGAGGAGGGGAAAGGCGGAAAGACGAGTGGAGTGGCGTGGTCTGGAAAGGAGAGGGGTGTGTGTAGGTGAGGACAGAAGGGGAGCCCTAAACACAAAAGAAGCAAAGTGAGGAGAGGGGAGAGACGAAAACAAAGGACAGGAGAGGAGAAGACAGGGAAGGAGAAAAGAGGAAAGGGGAGAGGTGGGTGTGGGATTGGGACGCGAGGAGATGAGATAATGGGAGAGAAGGTGACAGGAACGCGGTGAAAAGAAAGGGAATGGAGAGAGGAGAAATGAAGAAAGAGAAAGAGGGACGAGGCGACGATGGGAAAAATGAAAACAAAGAGTTGACCAGAGAAGGTGAGGACAGACGGGGACAGGAGATGAATGGAGGATACAGCACTAATACCGTAGAACCTAGCAGATTCTCGACGATTTTTCATTAATATCCCGATCTCAATTAACATTAAATATCTGAGGGCAAACTATAGTAAAAGGAAAGGTAATTACAAGGTACAAAAAGCTGAACTACGAAAAGCAGCTCAGGTTTTACAGAACAGCTCATTGTAATCACTTCCTTGATGATCAACAAATAACAGTCTGCCTGTGCAACAGGCGAATTAGGAGTCCCCACAGCAAAGTTCATAATGTACTCATGCAGTTCTCTCTCTCTCTCTCTCTCTCTCTCTCTCTCTCTCTCTCTCTCTCTCTCTCTCTCTCTCTCTCTCTCTCTCTCTCTCTCTCTCTCTCTCTCTCTCTCTCTATCACCACCCTTAATCGAGGAAACGTAAAAAGCGCATTCATCCTGCCCTACAGTGCAAAAGGTGTAATTAGAAAACAAGTGGACGAAGTGAGACACTCACTACATATTGACTCCACATCACTCATCTGCAGGCATACCTTCCCAATGAGTTTCGACAGAGCCGTTTCTAGCTCTTTGACAACAAACATAATTCCCATGCCTGCACGAAAATGAATGATCCCTTGCTGATCTTCAACAGCCGACAAACCACAAACAACCCCCTAACCTCATCTGTAGCTGGACATCATCTGCATAATTCTCTCATTCTTCATTCGCCAGCGTGTCTAGTCGAGAGGAACAAGCCCTACCCTGCACTAATCTGTTCAGCTTTACATGGCACCAGAGAACAGCTGCGGTGAACAAGCATACAGCAGTGTTTACCGATTTGTACCTGTTTATGGCCACTGTGCGGTCCACAGAAGAGGGTGTCATTCTGAAGAGTCCTTCAGCTTCCCCGAGCCATCATAATATTTCATAGTCAAATATCTTCTTTCAGCATGTCGACAGAACAAAGAAGAGACAGATGATTTATGGGAACTCTGGCCTTGGCTCAGGTCTTGATGGCCATTTGCCCAAAGGTCACAGCTCTTCCTCGTGGACAAAGCCCATACATGTCCCATGTCTACACACTCATCGGTCACCTCATGAAGTGTGACAGGTTTACCAAACCAGGGTGGAGGGAGAATGAGGGAAGGTAAGACACACATAAAGCAAATATTTGAATCGACGCGCACTAGGTGACTCTTTATGGATGCACTTTTATGGAAATCTCTCTCTCTCTCTCTCTCTCTCTCTCTCTCTCTCTCTATCTCTCTCTCTATCTCTCTCTCTCTCTCTCTCTCTCTCTCTCTCTCTCTCTCTCTCTCTCTCTCTCTCTCTCTCTCTCTCTTTCTCCAACCCATACCCTTCCACTCAGCAGCTGCATAGTGCAAAACTTTCCTGTACTGCTCAGTTGTTGACAAACGCCAACTCCAAGGTAACAACGCGCACACACACACACACACACACACACACACACACACACACACACACACACACACACACACACATGCACACAGACCCCCCCCCCCCACACACACACACACACACAACACACACACACAACACACACATACACACGCACACACACAGCCACACACACACATACACACACACACACGTGCACGTAGATGTAGGAGACACTGCAATTTGCTGGCAAACCACGGTCTAGACTCATCAACAAAAGCGGCCACGACCTCTGTTCCCCAGTACACTCAGGCCAGGAGGCCAGGTTGGTCTCATGCAAAGAAAACAAAGCCAAACATTGTCCTGGCAGAGACAGCACACAACACAGAGATGGCGGAATATTGTTCAAACTTGTCTCTATTGCTCCAAGCTACAAAGACCGAAGCGGTTACGGTGGGAAAAGTCATAAACCCCTGCTTTCCCCCTTCCTCAGCAGAGGAAATGTAATACACATTCGAATATTCAAACGTTAAGTAAACCTTCTCGCTCTTATTACTGAAGCAAATGTCAGACGCATTGTGATTCTAAATCAAAAGCTCAATACGCCCAATGAGCAGCACTCGCTATTCTAGACAAGAGACAGGAATACACCAAACGGACCAAATGGACCAAACGGCCATGAAGCAGGACAAAGTGGAGTTTTCTTGCGAAAAAACTGTATGAAGACGAGAGTTTCCAGATAAACAGATCGATGCGTTCCTAAAACAATAATGTAGCAAACGGATGCATCATACGACACAGTTGTAGTGTTTACACTTTACAGATGCGAACTATCTGACTATAGAGAAGATGGTTGGAGAACGGGCGATGAATTGGACAGTTGACTAAAGTCCTTTCTATGTTTAAATGATTTCAGGCATCTGCATATTTTGATATGAGAAAGGTGCAAAAGGTCATGCAGTTCCCACGTGAACAACTAAAGTAAAGCAATCCTAACAAAACAGTCAAGACAGGTGAAGACGACGAGAAAACATCTGCAGGAGAAAAAAAACACTCATACTAACTTCAGGTTCAGTCACTTAAGAAAAAGAGGACTAAAACCACAAATGCAGATTATCCATTCCATCCCCCACGAGGACTCGGTTGGAACAGACATTTTCAAAAAGTGCGGTAACTACGAAAGATGACGAGAGAACCCTAGCTCCGCACGATCTGCACGTGACCAAAGAGAGGCTGAAACGAAGAGCGAGGATGTCACTGCAGAGGACGTTTTCGACACTCACCCTCCGTCGTCGTCGTCGTCCTCGCTGTTTTGTCCATAGAGGGCCGTGGTGGACTTGGCTTTCATGGACACGATGCTCACTTGCTCGTCCTTGGACTTGGAACGCTTGCGTCCTCCCTTGAAGAACTTCCGCATAGCTTCCAAAGGCTTGAATTTCCTCCTCTTTCCATCCCCTTTCGGGTCTGAAATGTAAAAAAATAAACTTTTAAGTTGAAAACAGCGCGTTTGTGTACACAGGTTGTGGTGAACTAACAGGGGCAGAGAGATGTGAAGGTACGGGTGTACAGGTTAAATAAAGGGCATATTCTCCCAAGTTGTTGGAAAATTGAGTTTTTTTCTGTCTTGCGGAAGAGACACAGGACCTACTGTAATGCTAATCGCCCAATTTCGATACCCTCTTCGTATTGTACTCAGTAACAAACACACTCAAAATCCGCAGAGGGATACGCCAATAGATCAAAATGAAAAACACCGGGTCAAAGCGGAAGGGAAAAGAAACAAGTCCTTTTGTCTCGCCATTCAATAATAAAACAGACCTTCAGGTTACTCACCAAAACTGCGGCATCACCTTTGTGCCATACTCTTGCGATACCCAAACCTCACATTCGCAGCGGTTCAAGTTACACCCATTCTCTCTCGACACCCGAGGACATATGATCGCATTCAGTCGTGCACCAGAACTGACCCACACTAAAGATGGGAACATTCTGGACTTGCCAGGCAAAACACGACGTACATAGCGGGGCCTCTGAACTCGGGAGTTCCGAGGTAACGCTGCTCTCTCTGACCATACTGCCTGTACCTGGAAACTAAGGGATGGTACGACTGCCAGCCACAGGCCGACAGATAAAGTGCCAACAGGGAATGGGACGACAGAAATCAGGGAACAGATCATAGACTTGTTCCGGGAAACGGGGGCAGTGTTACAGCGCCAAACTGTCGTGGAGGAAGCAAAGCAACAAAACTTCAGTCCATCTGTAAAGCAGCTGCCACAACAAACCATCTCTGAGGATGCGTCTCGGGGAAAGACGAGACAAACCGCAGCCAAGTGACTCATGATGGAAAACGTCTTCATGCAGGAAGTCCACACACGGAACACATGAGAGAGTGGGGAAAAAAGGTTTAAATCTTAAGGTTGTGGTGACCTAAGGCTGGGTCAAGACCACGAAACGCAATTTCAAGATGAGATAATGATTCGAGTAAAAGCAGGTTACAAGATCGACCATTGTCGAACGCATTAGCTCCAGGTCAAAGGGTTGTCGACTTGAAAGTGTTCATCGTCTCCATTTCAAACTCACTGCGCAAATACTGTCCAATGTGCATACGTCAAAATCGGGGGTATCAAAACAGTGTGCCGTCTGAGAAATGCAACGAATACTGCAGCCGTGACTTGGTGCCCCAGAATCGCATGACTCATTTCCTGTCGTATTCATTCTGTGTCTGTTGAAGGCAAACAACTCAATTTGTAGCACGTATGGTCTGGCGTCGTGTCTGTGATGAGTGATGTAACAACCCAAACAAAAGGACTGCTCATTGCGCCTGAGATATTAAGTAACATTTCAACGTAATTAAAAAACACTTGTATGAATACATACCTTTCGATATCCATGTAAAGTCTAGAATCCCTTCTAGCTTGTGCTACAAGCTTCTCACCGGGCATTAAGAAAAACGATCACAAACAATTTTGACACAATACAAACGTACACTCACAAAACTAGCCATCACGACCAAAATACATTTCAATGAAAGCAAAACCTCACCTTCTTGAAAGTAACATATTCCAGAGTGAGACATCTTGAGCAACCCAGACATGCAAGGAGACCCGTGAACTTCTCAAAAGGCGAAACACGGGCGACCCACACCGCCGCTGCCAGCGAGACTTTCCACAGGTGACCCTCTTCACACAGATCTCGATGTGCGCCTGGAGTAGGACAGCCACGCCAGCTCCCTTGAGTGCTGCTTTCTTAGGCAGACAAACGACGATCTGGCAAGCAAGTCAGGGGGAAGGAGAAGAGAGGCATTTGCTAAAAAAAACCCAGGGCGACAATCAGCCGTCGGGCCTGCGGGCGAGAGCAGTCCGAGTCACCACCGAGGGAAACGAAACGGGTTTCCGAGCCGGGACCGCCAGGGGGTGAGGAGCGTAAATGAGGCAGGGCTTTGGCAGGGGGGCATTGGGCCCGTCACCGCGTCCTCCAATGACTGCAGCAACTGCCACTTCTTGCTCCCTTCCTGCCAGGACAGTCGGAGCAAGGAGGGAGGGACAGACCTGGATGGGGCAAACATCGCAAGGGGCCCGCTGCCCGCAGCCAGCAATGTCAAGGCTGTGCAAATAGGGGCCCCTAGCGCTTGGCCGCGGAAAGCCCCACTGTGACTCGCAATATTGCAGCCCCGAGCCAGACATAGGGAAGGCTCCCTTGAAGCCATTCCAAACACCCCTATCCCTACCCCCCTCCCCTCCTCTCAGGCTTTCTCTCACCCCCAGCCCCCAGGACTTACCCCCTTACCCGCCCCCTCCCTTCTTTCTCTGAGCCCATATTTAGGGTATGAAATTTCGACATTGTGGTATGGATGCAAAGACTTGACATGTTCCTAAATATGTGCTCCTGGCCTCTTCAGCACATTCTTGCATTCCATTTTTCCTCTTAAGCTCTTCCTATTCCTGAAGAAATCGTTTGAAAGACGTTGAATACGTTTGAATTCTGGGATTGCCATGGCATTGTGGCAGATGCCAAGAAATCCTCACCAAGACTCCACCACGGCATATTCACCTGGTTTCAACCTGCCTCACAGTCTGACAGTGCAGATATTCAATACTCCCACCCTGCATATCTGATGACATTAAAACAACACACTCCTATAAAACTATGGTGACAGGTAGGCAGTAGCATAGAGGGAGATTATAACGCTATTACTTCATGCATTTTCAACGAACTCACCTTTGAGAAAATTGCACTCTTGATTACCTTTGGTCACATCAGCTATTTATGTTAACCACTTTCTCAAAATGACGTTTAGAATGCAAATGGAATTCAAGTCTATTCAATACTTTTTTTACTAGACGTCTAACATAAAACAGTGCAAGTTACAGGACATGCCTTCACAAACTATGAGCATACATGTAACCCATTTTGCTCAAGTGCTCACAGATTTAATCCCATTCACAAAGCCAGGCTCCACTTTCCTCAAACTTCTGAGGAGACGGATTAACACCTGATCTATATTATCACAAGCCGTGTTTGCATACAGATTTGAAAACCGACTTTCCTCTTTCCTGTGTTTTCAAGCTTCATAGCCTATTGAGTGTTCAAGCAAAGTCCGACAAAAATAACTCTCACACGGGGGACCTGGCCACATCGGTATATTTGATGTAAATGCAAATCTCTTCCTCCAACAGGGACTCAGCCAAGCCTAGTCGATGCCTCACCCAACTGCCTCGCAAGTTACTTCACAAACAAGGGTTAACCAACTTTCAGCCGAGACATTTCCACACTTCACAAATTTGCAATGCCTGAAAATGGAAAACACACAGAGCCCAAAGAGCAGCAAGCAAAGGAATCCCGGTACAGAGGCACAAGACACTGTGTGCTGGCACTTCTAACTGCAACTTTTCTCCCGTTTGTGTGGACACGTACGTGGCAAGTAACAGTAAAACACACAGCTCTCACGATTTAATCTATGGAGAGCTGTCATCTCTCAGAAGCCAAAGATATTCCTTAGATTCACAACTAAAACAAAGCTCAGGAATGATGAGGAAAAAGAGTCAGCCAACAATGATATCATCAATATAATTTATACATGTTTATATGAACGAAATAATTTTTACACCTTAATTTATTAGCATTATTATAATAGAAAAATAACAACAACGACATAGTTTATTAGTATTGGCCATTGTGCCAGTGCAATGTGACATTAGTCTAGATAAGGAATGACTGAACTGTGACAATATGCCAATGATTTTAGACTCAATAAATGTGATCAATTTGGACAAAACCACTTACATACAACCCAAAATCACGCTGCGTTTTGTAAGTATCTAAAACAAACAAATCAAAAGCTTTTCAATGATGCAAACATCGTGGGAATATATTTTCATTTCACCGAGTTATGGTGCTTTGAAGGTCGGGAGGTGGAAAATTCACAGAAAGGAGAATATCCAAGTGAAACACCCGATACACTACCAGGTCGACATTTTGTTGACACTCACATAATAGGATTGCCCCGTTTTTGGACGTTTCCGTTAGTCATTCCATTATAATGACGAAGTTTAGAGCCTCATGGTCTTTTTCAGCAATATTTAACTTTCCAAATCGACCAAATAGTATGGAGTAGCTCGCAGGGAAGATTTAGTATAAAGTTTTCAAAACAGGCTAATTTGACACTATTTTGGGGTCATCGACAGTTTTTCGTGAATAGTGGTAGTTTAATGACATTCACTCTATCACAATAAAGTATTACTTAATAAAAGAAGAAATCAGTGGTGTAGAAGACACACTGAACACTAGATTCATGCCGGAAAAAGAACGACCTCGTAGACCCCAAGGCTTAATTACTGATTGTTTCTCGACTCCCTAACAGGCCGACATGCGCTGGTTTTGGGGTCACAAATGTCCACTCGCCACTGCTTGACCTGTGCCCTAAAGCTGTATTGTCCAGTTTCCACTAGCAAAATGGCTTTCAGGTTAAAAGGCTTTCGGGCCAACAGCTCCATTGACTAAAAAAATTTGTTGCGACCCAATCTCTTCAAGTGCTTCCTCTCATCCACGCTGGGACTCAGTTTAACCCACACTTTCCCAGCATCTAGAGGGATTACTCAGTCTCTGCATCTGAGGGGCTTACAAAGCCCAGGCGCCTCAAGGGCTTTCGAGTTAAAGGTAAGCAAGGCAGAGGGGAGCATAGGCAGACAAAATTGTCATAAGCATTTTAGACTAGATTGAAGGCAAAGAAAGTCGCCTTTGTGCTACTGTGTGAGCGTTCGTTTAACGTCTATGACGTGCCAAAGAAAGCAAAGGAAAAAGTAATAGTTAATACAGGAACGTCCCGTCCCTCTTGTTTAAAATATACAGATCACCAGTTCCTAGCAGCCCACCCCCAGTGCTCTCCCCTTGTGTCCTGCACGAAAGCACGGTCAGCCCCTCAGCCTCTACTCGTTTGTTGAAACCCCTTCCACTGACTGGCGGAGATAGGCGATAATGGTTTGGGGTCTAAAGAGGTGCGAGGTGCAGTGCCGTGGTTCTAACCCTAGGATGGGAGACATCTCAGTTTATACAATCATCTTGTCATACATATTTCACATCACATGCCCCTACCTCTGAAAAGTGCACGGAAAGAGATATAAGGAAAGGTTATCAAAACCTCCATATCTTTTTTATAACATCAGATAAATGTACACAAAGGCTCTTGAGCTGTGACTCATCACATATATTGGGTCTCCAACTGCTTGACCCGTTGACACTGAGTCGGTGCAAGAGCAGGCACTGAAACAACAGCTGCTGTGTGAGGTTAGTCGTGGCGTCGTGTAACAAAGATTTGCCTTCACTTGATTTCAGATAGGAAGCTAATAAAGTTGGGGTTATTTCACCTCATGGTCATTAAATTACACACAGTGGTACAATTAATGGCAAAAGAGTAGTGGTGGAAGAGATAATAGTGATGTTAGAGATGGTAGTGATGGCGGCTGAAGTAGTGATGGAAAGATGGTGGTAAGGGTGGAGGGGGTAGTAATGGTGGAGGAGGTAGTGATGGTGAAGATGGTAGTGAGGTTGGAGAGGTAGTGATGGTGGAGATGGTAGCGATTGTGGAGATGGTAGTGATGGTGGAGATGGTAGTGATGGTGAAGATGGTAGTGAGCGTGTAGATTAGTGATGATGGAGCGGTTGTGATGGCGAAGATGGTAGTGATGGTGGAGATGGTAGTGTTGGTGGAGATGGTAGTGATGGTGGAGATGGTAGTGTTGGTGGAGATGGTAGGAATGGTGAAGACGGTAGTGCTGGTGGAGATGGTAGTGATGGTGGAGATGGTAGTGATGGTGGAGATGGTAGTGATGGAGATGGTAGTGATGGTGGAGGTGGTAATGGAGGTGGAGATGGTAGTGATGGTGGAGATGGTAGTGATGGTGGAAATGGTAGTGATGATGGAGATGGTAGTAATGGTGGAGATGGTAGAGATGGTGGAGGTGGGAGTGGAAGTGGAGATGGTAGTGATGGAGATGGTAGTCATGGTGGAGATGGTAGTGATGGTGGAGACGGTGGTGATGGTGGAGACGGTAGTGATGGTGGAGATGGTAGTGATGGTGGAGGTGGTAGTGATGGTGGAGGTGGTAGTGATGGTGGAGGTGGTAGTGATGGTGGAGGTGGTAGTGATGGTGGAGGTGGTAGTGATGGTGGAGGTGGTAGTGATGGTGGAGTTGGTAGTGATGGTGGAGGTGGTAGTGATGGTGGAGGTGGTAGTGATGGTGGAGGTGGTAGTGATGGTGGAGTTGGTAGTGATGGTGGAGTGGTAGTGATGGTGGAGTGGTAGTGATGGTGGAGGTGGTAGTGATGGTGGAGGGGTGATGTGAGTGGTAGTGATGGTGGAGGTGTTAGAGATGGTGGAGGTGCTAGTGATGGTGGAGGTGTGTAGTGGTAGTGATGGTGGAGGTGGTAGTGATGGTGGAGGTGGTAGTGATGGTGGAGGTGGTAGTGATGGTGGATGTGGTAGTGATGGTGGAGGTGATAGTGATGGTGGAGGTGGTAGTGATGGTGGAGGTGGTAGTGATGGTGGAGGTGATAGTGATGGTGGAGGTGGTAGTGATGGTGGAGGTGGTAGTGATGGTGGAGGTGCTGTAGTGGTAGTGATGGTGGAGGTGCTGTAGTGGTAGTGATGGTGGAGGTGCTGTAGTGGTAGTGATGGTGGAGGTGCTGTAGTGGTAGTGATGGTGGAGGTGTGGTAGTGGTAGTGATGGTGGAGATGCTGTAGTGGTAGTGATGGTGGAGGTGGTAGTGATGGTGGAGGTGATAGTGATGGTGGAGGTGGTAGTGATGGTGGAGGTGGTAGTGATGGTGGAGGTGGTAGTGATGGTGGAGTGGTAGTGATGGTGGAGGTGGTAGTGATGGTGGAGTGGTAGTGATGGTGGAGGTGGTAGTGATGGTAGTGATGGTGGAGGTGCTGATGTGGTGGTAGTGATGGTGGAGGTGCTGTAGTGGTAGTGATGGTGGAGGTGCTGTAGTGGTAGTGATGGTGGAGGTGCTGTAGTGGTAGTGATGGTGGAGGTGCTGTAGTGGTAGTGATGGTGGAGGTGCTGTAGTGGTAGTGATGGTGGAGGTGCTGTAGTGGTAGTGATGGTGGAGGTGCTGTAGTGGTAGTGATGGTGGAGTGGTAGTGATGGTGGTGGTGGTAGTGATGGTGGAGGTGCTGTAGTGGTAGTGATGGTGGAGGTGCTGTAGTGGTAGTGATGGTGGAGGTGCTGTAGTGGT
>JAWQFJ010033219.1:45000-57052 GCA_034096865.1 Theodoxus fluviatilis
ATCGTCACCTTCACTCGCTTTGCCAGCATCTCCTGCAAAATACCAGCAGTTAAAAGGATTAAAAGGGATGTGAGAGAGAGTAAGAGATAGAGAGAATGAATGAATGAATGAATGAATGAATGAATGAATGAATGAATGAATGAATGAATGAATGAATGAATGAATGAATGATATATGAATAATGGATGAACAAACGAATGAACGAACAAATAATTGAAGTATGAATGAACGAACGAACGAACGAAGGAATTAATGCACTTTGTAATACATGTAGTAACAAAATAGGCAGAGATGCATATCTTCCGATGAGTCCTTAAACACACACATTCACACTAAAGCAAAAATGCGAACGTTACTGAACATACGAAAAATCTGATATAGCAAGTACAGATTCATATTACACAAATAAAACTAGCTTGGTTTCATTTTTGTTGTTCAATCTTCTCAAGATTTTATATAAGCGGATCTTTAAAACACCGGTGAAAGGTGAGAGAGAGAGAGAGAGATAGAGATAAGATAAGATAAGATAAGATAAGATAAGATAAGATAAGATAAGATAAGATAAGATAAGATAAGATAAGATTAGATTAGATTAGATTAGATTAGATTAGATTAGATTAGATTAGATTAGATTAGATTAGATTAGATTAGATTCGATTCGATTCGATTCGATTAGATTAGATTAGATTAGGTTAGGTTAGGTTAGATTAGATAATGTTAGATTAGATTAAGTGAGAGAGAGAGAGAGACAGAGAGAGCGAGAGAGAGAGAGAGAGAGAGAGAGAGGAGAGAGAGAGAGAGAGAGAGAGAGAGAGAGAAGAGAGAGAGAGAGAGAGAGAGAAAGAGAGAGAGAGGAGAGAGAGAGAGAGAGAGAGAGAGAGAGAGAGAGAGAGAGAGAGTGAATGAGTGGGCGGGGTATGGATGGGGATAGGAACGCAAACGGAAGTATGCCCTCCATCTTGCTCAGACGTGAACACCTGCGCATGGGCAGACAGGTAAACAGCCAGGCAGTCAGGTGGAGGAAAAGAGGATGGAGATGAACATACACAGACACACCGGCACACAGATGCACGCATAGCCTTGCACAGTGCAGACAGGTAGTCACCAGGGCCCGTATGCATGAGAAGGATGGAAGATTCCTCATGAGCAAGACTTACAACAAGAGGAATTACTATAAAAGTTACGTCAGACGTTACTTGCTATGCATGAGCGATAATCTGCGTTGTAGTTGTGACTGTATGGTAATAAGCTGGGCACTTCCTTCCTTGTGCCCATGCGCGTCATCTGATGTTCGACAGATAACGCCTTTATGTGCATGCAAGTTCTCCTGCAACTCATCTGCAATTTCCAATAATTCATGGCGATGAAATCTAAAGTCGTTGCATGTTTCCTCATCGTCGAACGAATCAAACGGATTCATTCAGTTTCTTTTTTTTTCCATCTCCTTCACTGCTGTTGCCGATCAAACACTCATATGAATGCAGCCATCTTCCCTGTTGACGTAAAGTTCCCCCTCTAATCATAGCTCGCACTTTTCCCACCAAAGTCGCGAGATCCTGACGTACGTCGACACATATTTTCTCATTTACAAAACCAAAGCAGTTTTAATCTGTGGGGTTTTTTCATCACAAAATGCCATTTAAATGTGTTGTTTTCATGGCATCTGGGGAACATAGGGACAGGGTGAGATTATTCAGATCAAACCGTGCATTCGAATCACACTGGAGGCCGGAACCCAACACACGCGAAACAACAACCTGGGGCCGTATGCAAGAAAAAATAATAGAGTAATTTATTCATGAATAAAGGTCTTCAAAATAAAGTGCCAGTGATTTGTATGCAGGAAAAATGAATAACTCTATTCTGGCCTTAATTCTACGAATGACCAGCCAGAATAGAGTTATTTAGTTTTCCTGCATACGAATCACTGGCACTTTATTCTTGAATACCTTTATTCAGGAATAGATTACTCTATTCTGTCTTCTTGCATACGGCCCCTGATCACCAAACAACACATTTACTCCCAAGGACAATGTTACAAATATCTACCACTCACGCAGTAAGTCAAAACCTATCACTCGCTCACTATTTCTTCTGACAGGACAGTTCTTTTGAAGACTACATACAGTCAACGACAAAGATATACAAATCGATATATCAGCAGCTAGTCTGACCAACCTAACCTGTGTTTCACGTTATAAAAAAGTGGTACACTGAATTGTGCTACGTTGAATTGTGCTGTATTAACTTGTGCTGTATCAGCTTGTGCTGTGTGTGTTTCTGTGGCCGAGTGGTTAGCGCGCTGGACCTGCAGTCGTTTGTAGTTGTAGGGTGCGGCGTTCGAAGCTACGCTGGTTCCAGAATTGCATCATTGAGCATTGTGCTTCACCCACATCGTTTCTAAGTACCGAGGTTTCAAACCATCTACTGTACTGGCAACGATGGCACCCTATAGTGCGATCAACTCTTGTATTAGACAATGAGCCAGCATCTGCTTAGAATACTCCCAGGGAGTGGTGTTGGTACGGTTACCTGACTGGGTGTATCTCATATATATATATATATATATATATATATATATATATATATATATATATCCACCACTATGCTTGCTGTAAGGTCCCGGTGATACTTATGGTTGAAAGTGTAAGCGTTCTGAGTTCCAGACATGGGTGATTAGGCATTCACTATGTTTTTAGAAATCCACATCTTTTCCTTCACAATAACTTCTGATCCATCATACAAGATTCCTGTGTTGATAAAGACTACATGAAATGTCCACAAGCAAAGTTTTGGACTACTGACCTCCAGTACTTGACAAAACCGTTTCGTGTTGAGGTTCACAGGAGCGTAGACTAAACCAGACAGGTTGAGCAGAACGCCAGCTCCTCCACCCATTTCTGGTTCTGTCTTAAATTTCCACACCTGAGTACAGAGATGAGAAAATGCAAGTCGATACACGCACGCCGCACTACATCTCATTACAATACGTCACACCACACGACACGACACCACACCACACCACACCACACAACACCACACTACACCACACCACATCACACCACACTACATGACATTACACTATAACGTAAGAAAACAAGTACATGTATGATGCAATACAATAAATCAATACCATAAAATGACTTTGATTTCTATTCCATTGACTGAGGGGACGTTGCAATGCCTGGGCTCAAATTATGCAGTAGGCGTTTGAAGCCTGTTCTTAATTGACAAATAAATCTTGGCCAATATTCACAAAGTCTTGGCAAATTACATACTGGCAAACATTCGTCAAAAATTCGGAAACTATTACTCCAAATCTTAGCAAATCTTTAGCTTCTTACTTAATAGCTTGACGAAACCGAGTCAAGATCTCGCAAACAAAGGACATTTGCAATATGGCATCGATCGGCACCATACCCATTCCGTAAGTGTGCAATGACTAAATGTAAACGAAGCGACATATTTTTTCCGCCCTTGGGCTCTAAGGGGATTTCACAAATATATCGCGCCAATAGCTATTGGCATTACCTGTCGAGCCAATATCCCAAGTCTTGGCAAATATTTGCCAAGTCTTTGCGAAAACCAACTCCGAACCGGAACACTTGACCAAATATTCAGCGAATATATCCCAAGACCCGGCAAAATTTGACCGAATAATTGGCCAGTGTTTGCCAGGACTTGGACAACACCAGTGAAGAACGGGCTTGACGGAGATGGCTGTGTCTTAGCAGCAAAGTCAGCTTGTGACGTTTACGGGCAGAGTCGACGGTCGTTGCTCAGAGAAGGTCGGGAGATGGAGCCAAGGAAATAGTCACTCTACAGATCACTTACTTTACCTCATTGTCTAATGGACGAGAAAAGCAGTTGACCCCCATTGCTTCATTCGTTCCCTGCCCAATATCAACAGACAGTTGATTCAGTGTAGTGTCTTGAGAACCTTAAATCTTTCTAAACAGAGTATTTGTTTTGTACTGGTGCGGAAATAACCACCGCACTTTGGATAAACCCTTGAAATCGATCTGGGACGAGCAGTACTCTTCTGAGATGTACCGTAAACTCTTGAAAACTGCAGTAATACATTATTCCCAACGACGATCACTTGGGATATCGGTTTTCCGACCTACACCCCCACCCCACCCCCACCCCACCCAACCCCCACCCCCCACCCCACCCCACCCCAACCCACACCCCCACCCAACCCCCACCCCCCACCCCACCCCCCACCCCCACCCCACCCCCCACCCCCACCCCCTAAAGCACACGTTTTGACCGTATCGAAAATTTTCTCCCTGGAGCGTAGGCACTGTTTATTTCTCGAGTCGGCTCGTCTCAAAAACGCCATGCGAGAACTGCATGACATGTACACGCGCGCCGATTGGCTGACGATGAACGGCATGACAGGCACACGCGCGCTGATTGGCTGGCGATGAACTGCATGACAAGTACACATGCGCTGGTTGACTGGCGATGAAACTGCATGACAAGTATACGCGCGCTCATTGGCTGGCGATGAGCTGCAGGACAAGTATACGCACGCTGATTGGCTAGCGATGAACTGCATGGCAAGTACACACGCACTGATTGGCTGACGATGAAACTGCATGTCAAGTACACGCACGCTGATTGGCTGGCGATGAAACTGCATGACAAGTATACGCGCGCTGGTTGGCTGGCGATGAAACTGCAGGACAAGTGCACGCACGCTGATTGGCTGGCGATGCGCGCGGTACGCGGTGCTGCAAGTGGTTAATTGAATACTGCCATTGGCTTACCTCGTTAAATATGCCAGACTCGTGGCTTTTGAAGTCCACGCGCAAATGAAGTATATCTCCGGGTACAATCGTGCCTGAAAGTTCGAAACAGGTTCTGTTGAGAAATTTTATCGCAAATCATTTTCACCCACACACACACACACACACACACACACACACACACACACACACACACACACACACACGTTTATCTTTTAAGAATCCAACAGACATGCATTAACAATATATATACATCAACATTATTGTAATGGGAGGAAAAATTCAGACGAATATATTTTGAATGAAAGCTTTAAAAAAAACCAACAAGCAAGCAAGCGAGCGAGCGAGCGAACGAACGAGCGAACGAACTAACAAACAAACAATGTACAGATTACCAACAGGAAAAAGCACATTCATCTTCACCATCATTATAATAATGAAAATCAAGCCGTGTAAGTACCACTGTGCGTCCCTTTCCTCCCCAACATGGTACTGGCAGCCACGTACACCAGTGTTCACTTGTCAAAAAACAACTTTACTCAGTATAAGAAAAAGAATGAGAAAAGAGTAGGGAAAGGGGCGCCGGAGGTAGGGGAGGGGGGAGGGGGGAGGGGGGGGGGTAGGGGGGAGGGGGGGGAGGGGGGAGGGGGGAGGCATGAATGCCCTTTGATTATTGCATTGCCAGAAGACAATTTAACTAAAGGGCGTCAACCCATCATCAACTGCGTTAACTTTTTAAAAACATACAGCGTATCACCTGCACATTTTATATCTGTTCATGAAAACTCCTCCGCTTTCTCTAAAAATCTTCGAAACTACCCTCTAATCTAGCAGCCTTTTTCTCTATTCGAATGAAATTCCTTAAAGAGAAATACATTCTTCCAAGGACGAGAGCAGATCATTCTGTTTTTTGTAGATATGATTTCCCCCAGCATAATTAATTGATTCAATATATAGTCTTCTCCTGGGTCACCAAACAGAATATATAATTTAGTCTACTTTATTTCTCTTTTAATTTTTCGTTCAGATAAGCTGTGAGTCGATTCAAAAATTCCTGGCTATACTCACATTCCACAAAAATAGGATCTAGAGTTGCTGCTTCCACGATGCACAAAGTACAAGTACTGTTGCCCGCTATTTTCATTTTGAGGAGAAGGTCATTTAATGAAAACATTCTATGACGAATTATCTACTGAAAATCTCGAAGTTCACTTTCCTCGTACATTTAACCCTTTTCTGACTACTGTCGCCAAAAAAGGAATAGCACCCACCTCCAGGGGTTGCCAAAACAAAACAGCCAAAATACGGGTGGTGTTAGCAAAATCATTACTGCTTCCTTATCACTGGCTCAATTATCATGAAACTTTGGGATGTGACACATAACTTATGTACGCTCATCATCATGTGTTTTTTTCCTCATAGTTTCCATGGAAACTACAGGACAGCCATATTGCAAAGGGGAATAATTACTGAAATTTTGTATATAATCCTGTTCACAGCTGATTTGTATAACATTCACAGCCTTAAATAACTGTTTTTCACTCTAAAACACAAATTTGACATATCTACAATACAAACAATGCAGTCAGTAGGAAATAGTTTATTCAAAATAATTTAGACAGCTTCATAAATGCAGGAGTGCAAAGGCATCAAATTTGCAACATTACAGCACCAAGTAGGTAGTCCACATAACTAACTATAGCCTCTACATTTCTGGCTCAATCTTCTTGAAACTTTAGAATATAACAGGAAAATGGTTCATGCTTCTCATGCAAGTGTTTTTATCTTGGTTGCCATGGAAACCATGGGGCAGCCATATTGCAAAGGGGAATAATTACAGAAAAAATTGATAAAAATGCAAATCAAAGCTGATTTATCCTAAAATCACAGCAGCAATTTACTACTTTTCACTCAGAAACAAAAGTATGACATATTGGCAGCACATAAAACACATTCAGCATGGAAAATATTTGTTCATCATAATGTGGACAGCTGCACAAATGCGGTGGTGCAAAGGCATCAAATTTGCAACATTACAGCACCAAGTAGGTAGTCCACATAACTAACTATAGCCTCTACATTTCTGGCTCAATCTTCTTGAAACTTTAGAATATAACAGGAAAATGGTTCATGCTTCTCATGCAAGTGTTTTTATCTTGGTTGCCATGGAAACCATGGGGCAGCCATATTGCAAAGGGGAATAATTACAGAAAAAATTGATAAAAATGCAAATCAAAGCTGATTTATCATAAAATCACAGCAGCAATTTACTACTTTTCACTCAGAAACAAAAGTATGACATATTGGCAGCACATAAAACACATTCAGCATGGAAAATATTTGTTCATCATAATGTGGACAGCTGCACAAATGCGGTGGTGCAAAGGCATAGAATTTGCAACATTACAGCACCAAGTAGGTAGTCCACATAACTAACTATAGCCTCTACATTTCTGGCTCAATCTTCTTGAAACTTTAGAATATAACAGGAAAATGGTTCATGCTTCTCATGCAAGTGTTTTTATCTTGGTTGCCATGGAAACCATGGGGCAGCCATATTGCAAAGGGGAATAATTACAGAAAAAATTGATAAAAATGCAAATCAAAGCTGATTTATACTAAAATCACTGCTGCAAATGACTAGTTTTCACACCAACATACAATATAGGAAGTTTGCAGCACAGAATTACACAAAGGATTCTTGAAATGAAATGACATCACTAATGCAGCCCTTCCAACAGCAGAAGTATTATTCGGTCTGCTGTAGAGCGAGTCTCCCTGGTCTAGTGGTTGTGCACCATTTCTAATGGTTTAGATATGATATTCTTTTCATGCATAATGGATTATGTAGCACATAAAGATTATACATGCAAATGCAACATTCTTTGACTGATATTGTACTGTTGTAATGTCATTCATCTTGGAATTGCAGCGTAGCAAATGTAGCATGCACACACCCATCCCCCCTAGTGATATCATGATTGCTCAGAGTCAACAGCACATGAGAGAGAATCAGTCTTCATCACTGGATTCTTCTTCTTGGGCACCTGTTGCCCTTGGATTCAGGCGTCGCATCTCCCTCTTAAAATCCTTGACAGTGTGGTACACCATATGACAGGGTGTCACACACAAAGCCACCTTGCACTTCCTGCACTGGAATCGTGTTTCTTTTCTGTGTGTATACTGCTTACTCCTCTTGGAGTACACTGAGCAGCACACACATTTCTTTGCTGGCTTGGCCTTCTTTTCTGTGGGAGGAATCTCTTCAAGGAAGTGACGGCACCTTTGATCTTCCAGCCTTTCAGATTCCATAGGCTTTGCAATCTTCTGCCTCTTTCTTGATGGCTCCTCCCCTGATGGTCCAGCAGAAGGTTCTGGTTCTGGGTGCTGCCTGTGTTGAAGAGTAGGCAGGTCTTCACTGGCTGGCAGGCCTGCAGAGGTAGATGGACCAGGCACTGGATCATTCAAGGTTTGTGACGATGATTCTTGAGTTTCTGTGGATGTGTCGCCAGCCAGCTGAAGGATCAACTGCAGGGTGAAATCCACCTGGGTGAGGCTCTTCCCTTCCTTCTTGTAGAGGATGAAGGCCTGGACTTTGGCCATGTGGATCAGATGAGTTGCTGCCCTTTTCCACCACTTCATTGTTTTCCTATTGAAAGCGTAGTAGCTCAAGTTTTGGTCAAGGGCATCCACTCCACCCATGTTGGCATTGTATTTGTGGACAATACCTGGTCTTGTAATGTCCATCTGCGTTCCATCTCTCAGCCTTTTCTTCTTTCCAGTTGCCACTGGTGCAGCTGTATGGGCAGTGCTGAGAAGCATGCAGTCACGTCTGTCACGGAAGCGCATTGCAACAATGCCACCTTTCTGTCGCACAGCACACTCTCCCTTGGTCAGCCTCAGGGTCTTGCTTTTCAGGGATGGAGGGTTTCCCTTCCTCATTCTCAGGACAGTTCCACAGGCAGTGGTGCCAGATGCTAGGAGCTCCTGAAATAGTGCCACACTAGAAAAGAAAGAGTCCATGTAGATGCAATGGCCCATCTGCATGAACTCCCTTGTGACAAACTTCACAACATTGGGGCCATGGCCATGCTCCACAGACCCTCTCTCCTTGCCTGTGTACATCTTCATGCTGCAGATATATCCACTTGCAGACTCACAGCAGCAATACAGTTTGAGGCCATACCTGATGGGCTTTTTTGGGATGAACTGCCTGAAAGACACTCTTCCCCTCCATGGCACGATGCTTTCATCCACAGCAAGATTTTGTTCAGGGTAGTATGTCTCCCTGAACTTCTCACACAGATGATCAAACAGTTTCCTGATCTTGAAGATCTTGTCAGCATCAGGACTGTTGGCAGGAGGCATCTGGCTGTTGTCAGCAAGGTGGAAAAAGGCCAGGATTGCCAGGAAACGGTCACGGGGCATGATCTGGGAAATTAAAAAGAGGAAACAAATTTTCAGTTTTCAAGCTAAAAAAGAATGAATAAATCAGTTGCTAGTGAAGGGAATAGAATTTACAATACTAACAGCAAATAATCATATGCAGCATACATTGAAATGCATGATAAACCAGAATTAATGTAACAACCTTCCTTGGCCAAGTATTTAGGCTCATTCAATGAAAAAGGAGCAAATGTATTTGAGACAATCATGCATCAGAATATGGTGTGTGTGTGTGTGTGTGTGTGTGTGTGTGTGTGTGTGTGTGTGTGTGTGTGTGTCTGAGAGAGAGAGAGAGAGAGAGAGAGAGAGAGAGAGAGAGAGAGAGAGAGAGAGAGAGAGAGAGAGAGAGAGAGAGAGAGAGATCAAAGTCAGGCAATAAGGAAGTAAAAAGGCTATATATATATTTACCTTGCCAAAGAAAGGTGTCTCCAGCACTGGGTGGGTTGACCAAAAGTGTCGAAGCTCTGGCTTATCTATAAGCCCCATGGCCATCAGAAGAGCTAGGAATTTCTTCATCTCGACTTGATTTGTCCGTTTCCACTTCTTGAGGTAGAAAAACCCTGGAATCTTCTCGGCAACCTTCTGTGCATAATCATTTGTCTCTTTGACAAACAAGTCAAACATTTCATCATCGATGAAAAGACCAAAATAATCTTTCGGCGTCTTCTCTCCGGGAATGTTTACTTTCAAGCCTGGTGCACCAGTAAAGGCAGGAATGTCACCGATCTCGCCGTATTCCACCTCTATCCATCCTTCATCAGCAGCTGGTGATGCCGTTCGCATGCCACGCCTACTTCGACCTCGCACACTCGATCGAGTCCGGCGTCGACTTGGCCGAGTGAAACTGGTCGAAGCACTCTCATATCTTGGACCAGGCACTGTCTCATCAGTTTCCGAAGAATCTAGGTCAAAATCAGAGCTCTGATCACTATCATAGACCTCACTTTCACTGTCTGAATCAAGGCATGGCTCTAGAAGCGATTGCTGGGTTGATTCACTCTCCATTTCTGTCATTTTTGCATGAAAAACGCCATCAAATCACTCACGATTTCTTCGAGAACGCAGTTCGTACGCATATTCAAGGGAGGTAACAATGTGAACATCCTGGGTTCTGTCTAAAGTACGAACTGAACCAAAAACGAATCATGAGGTCCTCAGACGTATATATACGTCTGCCGGTGACGGAGGCTGTTCAGCTGAGACGTATATATACGTCTCCCGTCAGGAATGGGTGTCTGGGGACCAATGTTGCGGGTAGGTGGTCTCTGGCTTGCGGTCCGTCCTAGCTCGCGCCAGGAAAGTAGAATTAGGACTTCGGCGGAAGTTTTCTGGGAAGATCTTTAATTACTGGTTTGGCAACCACGCACAGCAAATTCATCAAAAACCATCCATCAAGAAGCCGTCGAACAAGGAAGATTTTAAAACCACAACCACAAGAATCACGTTGTCACTGTCTTACGTCACTTTTTATTATTACGTCATCGTCATTAGAACCCGTCAGTCTCGGTCCAGTCTGATCAGTCCAAGGACAGGGAAAGTTCCCGAACCTTCTGTGGCAACTTGGTGGGGGTAACGAGAGTGATAGAAGAGAGCAACAATTTATGGTGTTCTCGCACTTCCCTATCTGCAGTAATAGATCTATGTGACACCAAGCATGTGTCCAATACAGCAAAGTGTATTGTCCCTCTTTATTACGAAGAGTTAGACGTACTTGGATAACTCTACGGATTAGATTACTTACAATATTTGTATCAAATTGAATAGCCCCACATTTATATGATATATTTATTTTGTAGCAGGGTTCTACACGTCTGCAATCTTTTGGAAGAGGTGCTTTAGAATGTGAAGCTCTGGACAAGTTTGATATTTTAGATAATGTAAACCTTGAACTCGCATAATATCCATCCTGCTTACTTTCATTGTCGAATACATGCAGTGATCATTGAAGAGAAATGTTGTCATTATATTATAAGTATGTAACTCTTTCGGGCTAAAAATGACCAGAAACATCTCTTTATTACCATCCTTCCATGTTTCACGTTGTATCATGCATGCTTAGAAGTGGTCATTGAAGAGAAGTTTTGTCATGATATTTGTAGTCTGTAACTCTTTCGTACTAACATGACCAGGTACATCATTAGTTTACCATCCATCCATGTTTCACGGTGTATCTTGCTTAGCTGAAAACCTTGCCCCTATATACACAGATGGTTGCTGCCTGTGCTTGTCTCGGCTGACCTCTTTAAGGTCATCTCTTAATTCAACATTTTTATCTCATTGAACGATTTTATGACCTTGTGCTACTTCCGTCCATCCATCCATATGCGCTTCTAGGGAGGTGAGTAACGAGCGGGGATAAGATTTAAATCTTGCTCAGACATCTTTTGTGATTTTTTGTGTTCGGAGGCTTTACATGACTCATAGGGGCTGATAGGCAGTGGGACTCAAACTGTTTCATGGTTTGAGTTTGCTTAATGAAGTGCATGAAGTGAATCGTGCAAGAATCCACTGTTACGAGGTATGTTTTGTACACTGATACAAGTTTGCGTTTTCATTACCGTTGTGGCCTTATATAGCCTACAAGGCTGATAGGCCTTAAAGCTCCATCCACCCATTCATCCATCCACCCATCCATCCATCCATCCACCCACCCATTCATCCATCCATCCATCCATCCATCCATTCATCCATCCATCCATCCACCCATCCATCCAGCCATCCATCTATCCATCCACCCATTCATCAATCCATTCATCCATCCATCCATCCATTCATCCATCCATCCATCCATCCATCCATTAATCCACCCATCCATCCATCCATACATCCATCCATCCATCCATCCATCAATC
>JAWQFJ010033221.1:0-15174 GCA_034096865.1 Theodoxus fluviatilis
TGTACATGTATTCCTATTCGGATTTGCATCTTTCCATGGGGCACACTCGTGAGTATTCCCTGTAGCTCTGTCTGTAAAGGCCTGGCTCCAGGTCCTCCACATGTCTGGGAGTCTGCAGCGAGTAACGCCTATGGAGAACTTTGGCCTACTCTGCATGAGGTGAGACGCCCTGGGTAGCCCAAGATGGAGGCCAGAGTCCAGTGGACATGCGTAGAAGTGCTTGAGTGGTGTGTCCCTTTTAGAGGTCCGTGTTGCAACCGTGTTCCTGTGTTGCAGCCGTGTCCCTGTGTTGCAGCGTCCCCCCTCGCTCTTCCGCCGCCTGATGGGCGCCATGCGGACCACGTCATCGGCCCGCTCCTCCCAGTCCCTGGACTCGGACCACTCCGCTGACGAGGGAGGGGACGGCGCCCACAGGTGGGACTGAAGTCCTCTTCTGGCGTAGACAGCCAGCACTGTCTGCGTATGACGTCAGGACTGTATCTTCCTGTCTGACGTAGACAGCCAGCACTGTCTGTGTATGACGTCAGGACTGTATCTTCCTGTCTGACGTAGACAGCCAGCACTGTCTGTGTATGACGTCAGGACTGTATCTTCCTGTCTGACGTAGACAGCCAGCACTGTCTGTGTATGACGTCAGGACTGTATCTTCCTGTCTGACGTAGACAGCCAGCACTGTCTATGTATGACGTCAGGACTGTATCTTCCTGTCTGACGTAGACAGCCAGCACTGTCTATGTATGACGTCAGGACTGTATCTTCCTGTCTGACGTAGACAGCCAGCACTGTCTGTGTATGACGTCATGACTGTATCTTCCTGTCTGACGTAGACAGCCAGCACTGTCTGCGTATGACGTCAGGACTTTATCTTCCTGTCTGGCGTAGACAGCCAGCACTGTCTGTCTTGTGTATGGCGGCATGACTATCTCCCTCTGTATGACGTAGACAGCCAGCACTGTCTGTATGAGTATTGTGTATGCGGCCATGACTGTACATGTCTCCGTCTGACTCTGGGACGTTAGTGTCTAATGTGCCAAGCGAATAGTGCCTGTCTGAGTCCCAGTACACGAGCAGTCCCCAAGAACTTTTGGTCTGAGTACCAGTACACGAGCAGTCCCCAAGGTCTGTACCAGTACACGAGCAGTCCCCAAGGTCTGTACCAGTACACGAGCAGTCCCCATGGACTTTTGGTCTGAGTACCAGTAGTGGAGAGTGCGGGGAAAGCTGTTTCTGTCAGTATGCGTGTGTCTGCTGCGCTGTCAAGGGAGTTAGTTCTGCACCGGAAGCTAAACCACGCCCAGCAGAGAAAGGGAGGGAAGTCTGTCTGAATGCTGTTGCTGCATCGACAAGGGAGGGAATTCTAGCGAAGCATTTGCTGAATATATGCAAGGGAGGGTGACTGTCTTTGCGTGCTCTTGCGTCGACAAGGGAGGGAATTCTAGCGAAGCACTTGCTGAATATATGCAAGGGAGGGTGACTGTCTTTGCGTGCTCTTGCGTCGACAAGGGAGGGAATTACATACTGAGTATATGCAAAGGGAGGTAACTGTCTTTGCGTGCTTGCAGCATCGACAAGGGCCACTCGTGGAACCGCTCCTTCAGCTTCCTGAGGCGGGGCAGCAGCAAGCGACGCAAGGACGGCCACCAGAGCGACACGTCCAGCGTGCAGGTGAGGATGCGAGTTCTGTCTGTGACGTCACGGCCAGCGTGCAGGTGAGGATGCGAGCTCTGTCTGTGACGTCACGGCCAGCGTGCAGGTTATGTCTGTGTCGCTGTGTCTTGCGGACAGCCTGCCTCCTCTCTGCCCTCTGCAGCTCTGGGTGTGGCTGGGAATGGCGGCGGTACTTGGCGGAGCAAGCGCAATGGGTCCAGAGAGACAAGCTCGCTAGATTTTCATGTTCAGACACTCAAATTTGAGTTGATCGAAGAGATCACGTATGCACGAGCGCACGCAAACAAAGACACACAGACGCAGACATACACATGCACGCACACACACGTACACACACATACATGCAGACACACACACACACACAAGCACTCACACACACATACATACACACACACACGCACACACACATACATGCAGACAAACACACAAGCACTCACACACACATACATACATACACTCACACATACACACACGCACACACACATACATGCAGACAAACACACACAAGCACCCGCACACACATACATGCAGACAAACACTCACAAGCACTCACACACACACACATACATACATACACACATACATACACACACACACACACACATACATACACACATACATACACACACTCACATGCTCTCTCACAAGCCCTTTCTTGCGCATGTCGATGAATCGGGCGTCATCATTGTTGGTTGTTGGATCTGAGTACACACTGACGTAACACCACCATACGGGGCTCACACAGCTGGACGCTGTGTGGGAGCTGCCTGGTTGTGTTCCTGTGGGCGTTGTGCACAGCCCCACTGCTACTGATGGGGGCTGCCTGCTTGTGTTCCTGTGGGTGTTGTGCACAGCCCCACTGCTACTGATGGGGGCTGCCTGTTGTGTTCCTGTGGGCGTTGTGCACAGCCCCACTGCTACTGATGGGGGCTGCCTGGTTGTGTTCCTGTGGGCGCTGTGCACAGCCCCACTGCTACTGATGGGGGCTGCCTGCTTGTGTTCCTGTGGGCGCTGTGCACAGCCCCACTGCTACTGATGGGGGCTGCGTATCAGGAAACGTCTCTCCATGGCTTGCAGCCCGCACGGCAGTGGATTCCTGACGCCTGACTTGCTGTGTCCTTTGCAGATGCTGCTCTCGGACACCGTGGACACAGTAGGCCTCATATTCGTCCCTTTCTTCATTCCTTCTTCCTTTCTTCGCGCTCTCGCTCCGTCTCGCTCTCACCAGTGTGGAGCTTGCCGCTTGCGCCAGTCTGACTCACAGTTGCGTCATCCTCTGCCTCGATGTCACGCCCTCTCACTGTAGCACTGACTGCGTAGTCTGCCTAGCGTAGTGGAGGCCTGGCCTGCCTCACGTCCTAGCGTCACGTCCTAGCGTCACGTCCTAGCGTCACGTCCTAGCGACACGTCCTAACGTCACGCCAGTCACACTGGAGCTGCTTGTGTTCCATTGACTGACTCTCACACACACGTCCATGTCGCGCAAAGTTCAAGCCAGTCTTCTTGCATCCTAGAGGGCAGAGGTCACTATCGGAAGCAAGACTGGATATCTGCATGAAATGTAGTGTTTTGTTGCATTCTTCACAGAGGTACAAAAGTCGTTCTGACAGTGTGGCTTCACTGCAAGAGAAGAGAATCGGTCACTTGTTTGAAGAAGCCTTGCTCTTTGCCTCCTTCTTCCTCTCTGGCCCAGTGCAACGTGAAAGCGAGCGGCCCCAGTGCAGTTTCAGGCAGCGTATCAGGCTTCCATAGGTCGTAACAATACCTCGTGGTTCTTAGTTGGAACACACTGGCAGTCGTCAGCCGTAGGGTGGACTTCGGTCGACTAAAGCAAATATGGAGTCATGTAAGATCATGTGTATATTGCTGCCATTGGAATAGGTAGACTGAAGCAGATATGGAGTCGTGTAAGACTATGTGTACATTGCTGCCATTGGAATAGGTAGACTGAAGCAGATACGGAGTCGTGTAAGACTATGTGTACATTGCTGCCATTGGAATAGGTAGACTGAAGCAGATATGGAGTCGTGTAAGATCATGTGCATATTGCTGCCATTGGAATAGGTAGACTGAAGCAGATATGGAGTCGTGTAAGACTATGGGTACATTGCTGCCATTGGAATAGGTAGACTGAAGCAGATACGGAGTCGTGTAAGATCATGTGTACATTGCTGCCATTGGAATAGGTAGACTGAAGCAGATATGGAGTCGTGTAAGATCATGTGTACATTGCTGCCATTGGAATGGGTAGACTGAAGCAGATATGGAGTCGTGTAATACCATGTGTACATTGCTGCCATTGGAATAGGTAGACTGAAGCAGATATGGAGTCGTGTAAGATCATGTGTACATTGCTGCCATTGGAATAGGTAGACTGAAGCAGATATGGAGTCGTGTAAGATCATGTGTACATTGCTGCCATTGGAATAGGTAGACTGAAGCAGATACGGAGTCGTGTAAGACTATGTGTACATTGCTGCCATTGGAATAGGTAGACTGAAACAAATGAGGAATCCTGCAAGACCATGTTTCCGTTATTGTTATCGGATGCTTGTTTTTCTATCTTTGTCACCCAGGCCGTCATTTTGCTCTTTTCCATTTCTGTTCATTAGGTCTCTTTTCATCACGTTGACAGTCTGGCCTTTATGGCTCGACAGTGCTCTGTTGTCATTTCGCTTCCAGCAGAGAGGCAAACTTTTTGTACAAGTCGAATCCATATGTCTTCATGTCGTGTCTTTATCTGTCGTCAAATAGTCAGTTTCCATCATTTAAGGTGTCGCTCTTGACAGGTGAAAGATGGTCATCCCTGCCCAGTCTTTTCTCTCTGTCCTCCGGTGCTGCTACAGGGGCATCACGATTTTTGGTATGTGTCGACTTTGGGCTGTCTCCAACTGCATGGTTCTGTTGCGCTCTACAGCGGCAGGCGGCTGGCTGGACGTCGCCCTGCCTGAAAGTCTCGTGGAGAGCTTCATCAGTTATTCCTTCTCGTGGGTCCCGTCGTAAAAACTCCACTCCTCACTTTTCTTCAGGGTCCTTCCGGACTTGTAAATTCTTCCTCCTAAAATTATAGATAAAGTTTTCCCTATCTCTGGCGTCGCCGTGTGAGTTATTCTGTCTTGCTTTAGTAACTTCAGTCCCTAGCTTGGCATTGGTGGATAATACAGGGACACTGTGTGTACAGCGAAACACGACTTGATGCAGTCAGGGTGTTGCCTTCTTCGTGCACTGGAGATGTTTGTCTGCAGACACAGCTTGGCTTGAATGCGCCAGAAAATTCTCTCCCTCTGGACGTCTGCCCGAGTCCAGCCTGGCTTACCAGCGTCTCGCGAAAATGAAGCTTTGACAGAAAATTGTCAGGACGCTGTTGGTGTCGATGTCAACTACCTGCTCTCTGCAGCCTGGCTTGGTTTCCCGTCGTCCAGCACTGCCCTCGCTGTGGATGTGCCTTGCACCCTGCCTAGCGTCGCCACCCGCTTCTGCTGATTCCTGTGTGTGCTCTGAACACAGCTTGGCTTTCTACGTGCTCCCCTCGAGACGCTTGCATCCAGCAGTCTGCACCCAGAGATGGCTGTGTACGTGTCAGGACTGGAATCCAGCAGTCTGCACCCAGAGATGGCTGTGTACGTGTCAGGACTTGCGTCCAGCAGTCTGCACCCAGAGCTGGCTGTGTACGTGTCAGGACTTGCACCCAGCAGTCTGCACCCAGAGATGGCTGTGTACGTGTCAGGACTTGCATCCAGCAGTCTGCACCCAGAGATGGCTGTGTACGTGTCAAGACTTGCGTCCAGCAGTCTGCACCCAGAGATGGTTGTGTACGTGTCAGGACGTGCACCCAGCAGTCTGCACCCAGAGATGGCTGTGTACGTGTCAGGACGTGCACCCAGCAGTCTGCACCCAGAGATGGCTGTGTACGTGTCAGGACTTGCATCCAGCAGTCTGCACCCAGAGATGGCTGTGTACGTGTCAAGACTTGCGTCCAGCAGTCTGCACCCAGAGATGGCTGTGTACGTGTCAGGACTTGCATCCAGCAGTCTGCACCCAGAGATGGCTGTGTACGTGTCAAGACTTGCGTCCAGCAGTCTGCACCCAGAGATGGTTGTGTACGTGTCAGGACGTGCACCCAGCAGTCTGCACCCAGAGCTGGCTGTGTACGTGTCAGGACGTGCACCCAGCAGTCTGCACCCAGAGCTGGCTGTGTACGTGTCAGGACGTGCACCCAGCAGTCTGCACCCAGAGATGGCTGTGTACGTGTCAGGACGTGCACCCAGCAATCTGCACCCAGAGCTGGCTGTGTACGTGTCAGGACGTGCACCCAGCAGTCTGCACCCAGAGATGGCTGTGTACGTGTCAGGACGTGCACCCAGCAGTCTGCACCCAGAGATGGTTGTGTACGTGTCAGGACTTGCATCCAGCAGTCTGCACCCAGAGCTGGCTGTGTACGTGTCAGGACTTGCACCCAGCAGTCTGCACCCAGAGATGGCTGTGTACGTGTCAGGACTTGCATCCAGCAGTCTGCACCCAGAGCTGGCTGTGTACGTGTCAGGACGTGCACCCAGCAGTCTGCACCCAGAGATGGCTGTGTACGTGTCAAGACTTGCGTCCAGCAGTCTGCACCCAGAGATGGTTGTGTATGTGTCAGGACGTGCACCCAGCAGTCTGCACGAAGAAAAGCTCCATGCACTCGAGGATTGCTTTGGGCCCCGCAGTTTTCACGTGCTGCTGCTGCTGGTTTGCAGCCACCACTCGGCACGCCGGCAACCTGTCTGTGTGGATGTCATATGTTGCCTTGACCAATATGGAGGCGTGCCTGTGTTACCTGGACCAATGTGAAGGCGAGCATGTGTTACCTGGATCAATGTGAAGGCGTGTCTGTGTTACCTGGACCAATATGGAGGCGTGCCTGTGTTACCTGGACCAATGTGAAGGCGAGCACGTGTTACCTGGGCCAATATGGAGGCGAGCATGTGTTACCTGGACCAATGTGAAGGCGAGCATGTGTTACCTGGACCAATATGGAGGCGAGCCTGTGTTACCTGGACCAATATGGAGGCGTGCCTGTGTTACTTGGACCAATATGGAGGCGTGCCTGTGTTACCTGGACCAAGACCGAGCACCACCTTATATGACTGTGCACTGATGCGCTCAAACAGATGCGCTCCACACGTACGCCAATGAGACAAGTGTCGACGTGGCTCGCTTTTCGACTTGGACTTGCAGTGCCTGAGTGCCCAGTGTGTGTGGATGCTCTTTACAACTCAGTGTCCAGTGTGTGTGGATGCTCTTTGCAACTCAGTGTCCAGTGTGTGTGGATGCTCTTTGCAACTCAGTGTCCAGTGTGTGTGGATGCTCTTTGCAACTCAGTGTCCAGTGTGTGTGGATGCTCTTTGCAACTCAGTGTCCAGTGTGTGTGGATGCTCTTTACAACTCAGTGTCCAGTGTGTGTGGATGCTCTTTACAACTCAGCTTGGCTCCTACTGTTGGAACACGAGAAGTGGATATTCACCTACTGTGGACTGCAAAATTGGAACTGTCACCTGCTAGAAATATTCACCAAGCACATCTTGTAGGCGCTCTGTGAAAAGCTCGAAACGCTCATGATGAGTGAATTATGGAAATATGCTCAGTGACTACACATGAGTCATACAGCTGTGGATAAATTCATATTGTAAGGAGTTTCCATGACAACAGCTTTTTTTTCATTTGGTAGATGTACGGAATGTTTGATTTTTAAAACTGTACCCTTTTAAGGACTGATCACCCATAGACTTATGCAAGTTCATGTTATACTTCAAAGTTTGTGGACTTCATAATCACTTCTTTGCTGTGTCTTGCTGTGGTAACTCTGAAGTATTACAGTGTTCCCATTCAGTCGTCAGCTTCTTGTCTCTCTGGTCTGAGGTGGTGCATCTCCTCTCCTGCAGAGGCGACAGGCTGTTGGGGAGGGCTGTTTATCGGCAGGCGTGGCGTCTGTATGAGTGTGGTTGGCCTGTGAGGGGCGGTCTGTGTGGTTGGCCTGTGAGGGGCGGTCTGTTTCCTTCCTCTGTGGTCATGGCAAAGGAGGGCTGGGAGCGGTGGGTCAGTACTGTTCAGTGGAGGCTGTCCGTGCTTCTCCAGTTTGACCCAGCAGACAGCAAGCCTGGAGGAAGGAAAGGGTATACAATCCAACATGTACACTTCTACTTATTTTTATATTAATTATTGACATTTGAACTGTTTCCTGTGAAGTTTTGACAGCCGTGCTTTAGGCCGTAAGAAGGCGTGCAAGAGGAGTGGAGAGGGGAGGTGTGAAGTCCCAGTGTGGACTCAATCAGAGTGCGCTGTCTTGGCAGGAAGGCTGGGGGCGACGGGCAGGCCCGTACTACAACCGCGCCTTTGTCCACGACGACCCAGAACTGGGCCCCACCCTCTGTCCGCCGCAGGTAACCTCACACCTGCCCCATGACGGTGTCGGGGGACTCAGGTTGGTGCTGGTGCTGGTGGTAGTGCTGCTGGTGGTGGTAGTGCTGCTGGTGGTAGTGCTGCTGGTGGTGGTCTTGGCGATTCTTGGACGGTGATTATTCGATTGGTGCCGGTGGCGGTCGTTCTAGGGTGGTGGTGTTCTCTGATGAAAGTGTCTTCATAACGGTGATGGTTGTAGGTTGGTTTGGTGGATTTTGTGTGATGACGGCTCTAGAGGATTAGTGGTTCTGTGAAAGTAGTGGTGACAGAGTGGATATGACTGTAGGGTGGCATGATCGTGGTGGCGGTGGTTCTACACTGAGTGGTGACAGAGTGGATATGACTGTAGGGTGGCATGATCGTGCTGGCGGTGGTTCTATACTGAGTGGTGACAGAGTGAATGTGACTGTAGGGTGGCATGATCGTGGTGGCGGTGGTTCTACACTGAGTGGTGACAGAGTGGATATGACTGTAGGGTGGCATGATCGTGGTGGCGGTGGTTCTACACTGAGTGGTGACAGAGTGGATATGACTGTAGGGTGGCATGATCGTGGTGGCGGTGGTTCTGTGAAAGTAGTGGTGCTGGCTGTAGAGTGGAAATGATGGTACTAGGATGGTGGTGGCTGCCTGACATGGTGAGAATTTCAGCGTGGTGATGGTTGTTCCTGAGCTGCATAATGGGTACTGCAACGTCATGTGCTAGGGGTAGTGGTGGTGATGGTGGTTGTGGTGGTGGTGGTGGTTGTGGTGGTGGTGGTGGTGGTGGTGGTGGAGGTGAAGGCCGTGGTAGGGAGATGGTCGAGGTTCTGGAGACAGATGTGACTAATTACTGATTGGTGGTTCACTTGCGATGGTGGTGGGTCTTTCTTTCCGTGATGGTTGAAGGATGGTGATGGCTCCACAGTGCTGACAACTCTAGAATGAGCATGGCTCATGATTGTTGGTGGTTTCAGTGAATTCTTTCCCAGAGTGATGGTTGCATTTGGTTGCAGTGATATTGTACAAGATTGCTGGAGGAAAGTAATCATTTGCAAGCCACTAGACAGTGTTTATAGGACATCCATATGTCTACAAGATTGCTGGAGGGAAGCATTCAAATGCAAACCACTAGATAGTGTTTATAGGACATCCATATGTCTACAAGATTGCTGAAGGAAAGTAATCATTTGCAAGCCACTAGACAGTGTTTATAGGACATCCATATGTCTACAAGATTGCTGGAGGGAAGCATTCAAATGCAAACCACTAGACAGTGTTTATAGGACATCCATATGTCTACAAGATTGCTGGAGGGAAGCATTCAAATGCAAACCACTAGACAGTGTTTATAGGACATCCATATGTCTACAAGATTGCTGGAGGAAAGTAATCATTTGCAAGCCACTAGACAGTGTTTATAGGACATCCATATGTCTACAAGATTGCTGGAGGGAAGTATTCAAATGCAATCCATTAGACAGTGTTGATAGGACACCCATATATCTTTAGTTGATTCTGATTGCAGCACTTCAGAGAATGTTTTTACTTTCACGGTTTCATCAGTCTTTCCATTTTCTGATCATGCTGGATTTCCTGGCATCCTGCGTGAATCGGTCCGTGACGCAAAGTGATTCGTTTCTTCTTTGTATCGTCCTTTGTGCTTTCAGGAAATACAAACACAGGTGATGAGATGTGTCTCTCTGTCGAGAAAGACTTACGTTTATTTCTGTCTGCAATAACGTTTTCTTTTTTACAGCGAGTGCCGTGGTCTGCTAAAGTGCGGATGAACTTGTCATTGTGTTAGTTCTGGCGTCCTTGCTCTGCTCTGTGTCTGTGTTGCCTGTCTGTCGTGCTGTCCAGGGGTTGTCGTCACCACTGACGCCACCAGACACAGCACGCTGTGCAAGCTAGTCGTGGGTCGATGTGTGGTTGCTTTGAGGTCAAGATGGCGGTCACCTCTAGTCCAGTGGTCATCGCTTTCATCGCCGTGCTGTGGGGAGTGAGAAGTATCAGGCGGCCCAGGAACGCCCATGTGGGGGAGAGCTGCAGTTTTAGCTGCCTTGTCTGTGGAGAGAACTAGAACTCTAGCTGTCGTGACAGGGGGACAGGCACAAGTCCTGGCTGCCTGTCATTGTACAGAGAACTACAGGGACTCTAGCTGTACAGGACTGGAACTACAGGGACTCTAGCTGTACAGGACTGGAACTACAGGGACTCTAGCTGTACAGGACTGGAACTACAGGGACTCTAGCTGTACAGGACTGGAACTACAGGGACTCTAGCTGTACAGGACTGGAACTACAGGGACTCTAGCTGTACAGGACTGGAACTACAGGGACTCTAGCTGTACAGGACTGGAACTACAGGGCCTCTAGCTGTACAGGACTGGAACTACAGGCCGTCGCAGTGCAGGGGTGGTGGTGCAGATGACAGCACAACTGGCAGGATGTGCAGCAGGTTGACCTTACAAGATCTAGAACTTCAGAGTTGACTGTACAAGATCTAGAACTAGTTGACTGTACAATTTCCAGAACTGCAGGGCTGACTGTACAAGGTCTAGAACTACAGAGTTGACTGCACAATATCTAGAACTACAGAGTTGACTGTACAAGGTCTAGTACTGCAGAGTTGACTGTACAAGGTCTAGTACTACAGAGTTGACTGCACAATATCTAGAACTACAGGGCTGACTGTACAAGGTCTAGGACTACAGAGTTGACTGTACAAGGTCTAGGACTACAGGGCTGACTGTACAAGGTCTAGAACTACAGAGTTGACTGTACAAGGTCTAGGACTACAGAGCTAACTGTACAAGGTCTAGGACTACAGATTTGACTGTACAAGGTCTAGGACTACAGAGTTGACTGTACAAGGTCTAGGACTACAGAGTTGACTGTACAAGGTCTAGGACTACAGAGCTAACTGTACAAGGTCTAGTACTGCAGAGTTGACTGCACAATATCTAGAACTACAGAGTTGACTGTACAAGGTCTAGTACTGCAGAGTTGACTGCACAATATCTAGAACTACAGAGTTGACTGTACAAGGTCTAGGACTACAGAGCTAACTGTACAAGGTCTAGAACTACAGAGGTGACTGTACAAGGTCTAGAACTACAGAGTTGACTGTACAAGGTCTAGAACTACAGAGTTGACTGTATAAGGTCTAGAACTACAGAGTGGACTGTACAAGGTTTAGAACTGCAGGGCTGACTGTACAAGGTCTAGAACTACAGAGTTGACGGCACAAGGTCTAGAACTACAGAGTTGTCTGTACAAGGTCTAGAACTACAGAGTTGACTGTATAAGGTCTAGTTCTACAGAGTTGACTGTACAAGGTCTAGAACTACAGAGTTGACTGTACAAGGTCTAGGACTACAGAGTTGACTGTACAAGGTCTAGGACTACAGAGTTGACTGTATAAGGTCTAGAACTACAGTGTTGACTGTACAAGGTTTAGAACTGCAGGGCTGACTGTACAAGGTCTAGAACTACAGAGTTGAATGTACAAGATAGAACTACAGAGTTGACTCAACAAAGTCTAGAACTACAGAGTTGACTGTACAAGGTCTAGAACTACAGAGTTGACTGTACAAGGTCTAGGACTACAGGGCTGACTGTACAAGGTCTAGAACTACAGAGTTGACTGTATAAGGTCTAGAACTACAGAGTTGACTGTATAAGGTCTAGAACTACAGAGTTGACTGTACAAGGTTTAGAACTGCAGGGCTGACTGTACAAGGTCTAGAACTACAGAGTTGACAGCACAAGGTCTAGAACTACAGAGTTGACTGTATAAGGTCTAGAACTACAGAGTTGACTGTACAAGGTTTAGAACTGCAGGGCTGACTGTACAAGGTCTAGAACTACAGAGTTGACTGTACAAGATAGAACTACAGAGTTGACTCAACAAAGTCTAGAACTACAGAGTTGACTGTACAAGGTCTAGAACTACAGAGTTGACTGTACAAGGTCTAGGACTACAGGGCTGACTGAACAAGGTCTAGGACTACAGCTACAGAGTTGACTGTACAAGGTCTAGTACTGCAGGGTTGACTGTACAAGGTCTAGGACTACAGGGCACAAGGTCTAGGACTACAGAGTTGACTGTACAAGGTCTAGGACTACAGAGTTGACTGTACAAGGTCTAGGACTACAAGGTTGACTGTACAAGGTCTAGGACTACAGAGTTGACTGTACAAGGTCTAGGACTACAGAGTTGACTGTACAAGGTCTAGGACTACAGAGTTGACTGTACAAGGTCTAGGACTACAGAGTTGACTGTACAAGGTGTAGGACTACAGAGTTGACTGTACATGGTCTAGGACTACAGAGTTGACTGTACAAGGTCTAGGACTACAGAGTTGACTACACAAGGTCTATGACTACAGAGCTAACTTCACAAGGTCTAGGACTACAGATGTGACTGTACAAGGTCTAGAACTACAGAGTTGACTGTACAAGGTCTAGAACTACAGAGTTGACTGTACAAGGTCTAGAACTACAGAGTTGACTGCACAAGGTCTAGAACTACAGAGTTGACTGTACAAGGTCTAGGACTACAGAGTTGACTGTACAAGGTCTAGGACTACAGAGTTGACTGTACAAGGTCTAGAACTACAGAGTTGACTGTACAAGGTCTAGAACTACAGAGTTGACTGTACAAGGTCTAGGACTACAGAGTTGACTGTACAAGGTCTAGGACTACAAGGTTGACTGTACAAGGTCTAGGACTACAGAGTTGACTGCACAAGGTCTAGGACTACAGAGTTGACTGTACAAGGTCTAGAGCTACAGAGTTGACTGCACAAGGTCTAGGACTACAGAGTTGACTGTACAAGGTCTAGGACTACAGGGTTGACTGCACAAGGTCTAGAACTACATAGTTGACTGTACAAGGTCTAGAACTACAGAGTTGACTGTACAAGGTCTAGAACTACAGAGTTGACTGCACAAGGTCTAGAACTACATAGTTGACTGTACAAGGTCTAGAACTACAGAGTTGACTGTACAAGGTCTAGTACTGCAGAGTTGACTGTACAAGGTCTAGAACTACAGAGTTGACTGTACAAGGTCTAGGACTACAGAGTTGACTGTACAAGGTCTAGGACTACAGAGTTGACTGTACAAGGTCTAGGACTACAGATTTGACTGTACAAAGTCTAGGACTACAGAGTTGACTGTACAAGGTCTAGAGCTACAGAGTTGACTGTACAAGGTCTAGGACTACAGAGTTGACTGTACAAGGTCTAGGACTACAGAGTTAACTGTACAAGGTCTAGAACTACAGAGTTGACTGTACAAGGTCTAGGACTACAGAGTTAACTGTACAAGTTCTAGAACTACAGAGTTGACTGTACAAGGTCTAGAACTACAGAGTTGACTGTACAAGGTCTAGGACTACAGAGTTGACTGTACAAGGTCTAGAACTACAGAGTTGACTGTACAAGGTCTAGGACTACAGAGCTAACTGTACAAGGTCTAGGACTACAGATTTGACTGTATAAGGTCTAGTACTGCAGAGTTGACTGCACAATATCTAGAACTACAGAGTTGACTGTACAAGGTCTAGGACTACAGAGTTGACTGTACAAGGTCTAGGACTACAGAGGTGACTGTACAAGGTCTAGAACTACAGAGTTGACTGTACAAGGTCTAGGACTACAGAGTTGACTGTACAAGGTCTAGAACTACAGAGTTGACTGTACAAGGTCTAGGACTACAGAGTCGACTGTACAAGGTCTAGGACCACAGGGCTGACTGTACAAGGTCTAGAACTACAGAGTTGACTGTACAATGTCTAGAACTACAGAGTTGTCCGTACACAATCTAGAACTACAGAGTTGACTGTACAAGTTCTAGTACTGCAGCGCTGACTGTACAAGATTTAAGAACTACTGAGTTGACTTTACAAGTTAGAACACAACAGGGTGGAATGTACAAGTTAGAGCACTAGAGGCTGGACTGTATAGGATATAGATCTACAGGGCTGACTATACAGGCTATTCCACCATGAGGATGCTTGTAGAGGACATAGCATTGTGGGGCTGATTGTATAGGATATAGAACTACAGGGCTGACAATTCAGGCTATTCCACCATGAGGATGCCTGTAGAGAACATAACATTGTGGGGATGACTGTATAGGATATAGAACTACAGGGCTGACTATACAGGCTATTCCACCATGAGGATGCCTGTAGAGGACGTAGCATTGTGGATCTGACTGTACAGGATATAGAACTACAGGGCTGACTATACAGGCTATTCCACCATGAAGATGCCTGTAGAGAACATAGCATTGTGGGGCTGATTGTATAGGATATAGAACTACAGGGCTGACAATTCAGGCTATTCCACCATGAGGATGCCTGTAGAGAACATAGCATTGTGGGGGTGACGTATAGGATATAGAACTACAGGGCTGACTATACAGGCTATTCCACCATGAGGATGCCTGTAGAGAACATAGCATTGTGGATCTGACTGTACAGGATATAGAACTACAGGGCTGACTATACAGGCTATTCCACCATGAGGATGCCTGTAGAGAACATAGCATTGTGGATCTGACTGTACAGGATATAGAACTACAGGGCTGACTATACTTCTACAGGCTCTTTCACTACGAGGGTGCCTGTAGAAGACGTAGCACTATGGGGCTGACTGTCGTTGTAGAGCCTGGAGCTGCGTGACGTGGGCAGCGTGTCCAACACAGACCTCCCAGACAGCCGTGACAACTCGCTCCTCGCCCTCACCGCCACCGAGGTCACAGTATCCATGTCCAGGCTCAACGAGGTTGGCCGGCCCGGATGTTGTTGTGGATTCCCCCTTCCAATGTCGCAACGATCTGCCCCACCCAGTCTGTCATGCCTCCCTTCCCTCCTTATCTCCCCCCCACTCCCCACCCCCACCCCACCCCCACCCCCACCCCCTCCCCCACCCCACCCCCACCCCCCACCCCCACCCCACCCCCTCCCCCGTCTTGTCATGGATGACCCATTCCATGCTGGATTGCTCGAGTCCTGTCAATGGCTTGTCCTGATGGGACTGACGTCTCCAGGCTCGAGTCCTGTCAATGGCTTGTCCTG